>CATIWR010080114.1:0-20010 GCA_949677035.1 Omphalea diandra
AACTCTCTCTCTTCTGGTGTCATATACATAGATGTGCATCAAGTAAATGTTTGATTGTGTGTAGGATGGATAAAACCTATATGCATATGTATTTTGAACATGAATGATATGAGTTATGTAAATGAAAATGGTCGTTACAGATTGAGACTATGGCAAACAACTATCAAGCCCATAAGAGGACTTTGCCAAAGAAAGTAGTGACGATTCATAACATGGATGCCTTCGAAACCTTGCAATCTCAGGTATCTATTCTATCCAAACAATTGAGTGCTTTTAATTTTAATGTTGTGTCTTTTCCTTTCATATAGGTTATGTGTGAATTTTATAGGGAAAGTGGGCATAGAAGTGTTGATTGCCAAATGGGGAACCTTTTTACCCAAGAGTAAGTAAACTATATGTGGAATTTTAACCATCAACCCAATAACCCTTATTGAAATACTTATAATATGAGATAGTGTAATCACCTAAACTTATTTTGGTCTAACAAGAATACCTTAAACCCTAAAGCTCAAGGGGCACCACTTGGTTTTCAAACCCCACCACCAAACTATCAATCTTAAGAAAAAAAATTGAGCCTAGAAAACCTTTGAGAAAAATTCATAACTTCCAACAATTCTAAGGTATAAAAACATGAAGAAAATATGAGAAAAATAGAAGCCAAAATGGAGCAAGCTAAAAAAAACTGCTCATCATCCATCCATAACCTTGAAATCCAAGTGGGACAAACAACCAATGCCCTTAGCTCTAGATCTTAAGGTATCTTGTTTAGCAATTTTGAAACCAATCTGAAGGACCAAGTGAAAGCCATCACCTTAAGGAGTGGTAAAGGACTTTAATCAAGGGTAGAAAAGGAGGGAAAAAAAGAAGAAGAAGAAGTGGGTGTGGGTAAAGAAGAAGAACCAATCACAGAAGTCGAACGCAAAGAAAAGGTTAAACCATAGGTATCTCATGTTCTTTTCCTTTCTATGACACAAACAACATTCGATGGATAAGCAATTTGCAAAATTTTTAGATTTTCTCAAGAAAATCCAAATCAACATACCATTTGTCAAAGCACTTGCATAAATGCCTAAGTATGCAAAGTCTATAAAGGACATTCTTTCAAAGAAAAAAAAAATTAGAGGAATGCAAGAGTGTAACCTTGGCTGAGGAGTGTAATGCGATCCTACTCAATAAGTTACCTTTTAAAAAGAGGAGATCTAGGAAATTTTACTATACCTTATGATATGGGTCATGTTTTTTTTTTTTTTTTTGCAAAAGCCCTTTATGATCTAGGATCTAGCATTAATTTAATGCCTTTATCTATTTTTGAAAAACTAGGTATTGGCGAGATGAAGCCCACTAAGATTTCTCTCCAACTAGTGGATCATTTAATTATATATCCTAATAGACAAGTTCATCATTTTGATGGATTTTGTAGTTCTTGTTATGGAGGTGAATAAAGAAATTCCATTACTTTTTGGGTTACTATTCTTAGTAACTAGTAGAGCTTTGTTTGATGTTAAGGAAGATAACCTTACCTTATGAGTGAGAGATGAGGAAGTGGTCTTTATTATATGCAAGGTAATGAAAGAGCTAATGGAGGATGAACAATCCTTGAGGATAGATGTGTTTGAAGATTGCACTAAGGAAGTCTTTCGAGAAAAGGAGGAAACTTCAAAAATAGAAACAGTGGCCTTTGTAAGTGTCAAGGAAGAAAAGAGGAGAATGCTAAAAAGGTAAGCATTCTAACTTTAGAAACTCGTGATGCTCCCTTCTTCTTCTATTGTTGAGCCCTCCACTATGAAAAATATCTTGAGGTGATCCTACATTTCATTCTTAAACTTTCTCAACTTGAGGTTAAGCCTTTACCTTTACATTTTAGATACATAATTTTGGGGAGTGATTAGACCTTTTCGTTCATCATATTTAATGAGCTTACCTAAACCCAAGAGGAAAAACTATTGTGGGTGTTGAGAAATAGGATTAGAGCCTTAGGGTAGACCATAGCGAACATAAGGGGGATTAGTCTTACTCTTTCTATGCATAAATTTTAATGAAGGACAATCACAAACCCATTATAGAACACCAAATGGGCCTTAACCATAATATGAAGGAGGTGGTTAGAAAGGAAGTAGTCAAATTGCTAGATGTGGGAATCATCTACCACATTTTAGATAACCCATATGTTGGTTTGATCCAAGTAGTTCTTAAGAAATGAGGCATGATGATTGTAACCGATGAAAGTAATAAGCTTATCCCTACTAGGACAATGACGGGTTGGAAAGTGTGTATTGATTATAGGAAGATAAACGATGCAACTTGCAAGGATCACTTCCCTTACCCTTTATTAATCAAATGTTGGAAAAACTTGTAGGTCATAAGTACTATTACTTCTTAGATGGGTACTTAGGCTATTATTAAATTCAAATAGCATTGAAGATTAAGAGAAAACAACACTTAGGCTATTATTAATCAGGTGTATGCCCTTTGGCCAATGCAATGCACCAATCAATATTCAAAATGGCCATATTTTTTGAAATGGTAGAACGAACAATAGAAATATTCATGGATGTTTTCTTTATTTTTGGCTACCTTTAATGTTTATTTGGCTATTCTTGATAGGGTTCTAGAAAGATATGAAGAGACCAACCTCATCTTAATTGGGAAAAGAGCCTTTTCATGGTACAAGATGGCATTGTGCTTGGTTATAAAATCTCCACCAAGGGAATTGAAGTGGATTGGGTAAATATCAAAGTCATCGAGAAATTACCTCCACAAACCTCTATGAAAATGATAAAGAGTTTTCTAGGCCATGTGGGATCTTATTAGTGTTACATTAGAAAATTTTTGAAAATTTCTAAACCTCTTTGTGATATCTTAGCTAAAGATGTTCCTTTTACCTTTACTGATGATTGTCTCAATGCTTTTCACAAAAGGAACTCATTTTTGCATCAATCGTGACAAAGCTAGATTGCTCCTTACCATTTGAGTTGATGTGTGATATAAGCGACTAAGTCATCGGGGCTGTGTTAGGACAAAGGATGGATAAAAAGATTCATGTTATATATTATGCAAGTTAGACCCTTAACGATGCCCAACTCAATTATGACGTTGTAGAAAAAGAGCCTTTGGCTATTATTTTTGCATTTGATAAATTTAGGTCTTATGTATTTGGCTCTAAAGTGATTATTTATATTGATCATGCATCGATCTGTTATTTAATAGTAAAGAAGGATGCAATGCTAAGGCTCATAAAGGATTCCTTTACTGCAAGAGTTTGACTTAGAGAACAAGGAAAAAAAGGAGCAGAGAACTTGGTTTTTGGTGATCTCTCACATACAGAGCATAAACAAGAGGAGGAGCCTTATGTTTTGATTAACTCTTTCTTTTGAAAGCTTTCTAAACTCCATGGTATGTAAATTTTATGAATTATTTGGTAAACGACATTGTTCCTCAAGATTTTAGTTTCTATCAAAAGAAAAAGTTTATGCATGTTGTAAAATTTTATTTTTGGGAAGAACCTTATCTATTTAAAGAATGTGTCAATGGTATTATAAAAAGATATGTATTGAAGGAGAAGATGGGCGATATTTTAGTTCATTGTCATACCGAGAATACGGAGGACACTTTAGTCTCTCCAAAACCACGACTAAGGTATTATAAAGTGAATTATTTTGGTCCTCATTATTTACAGACTTTTTTGCTTTTATCAAGGCTTGTGATAGGTGCTAAAAAATAAGTAATATCTCTAAGAGGAATGAGACATCGCTGAATTCTGTGATTGAGGTGGAACTTTTTGATGTTTGGGGAATTGACTTCATAGGGCCCTTTCCTAAATCATTTAGGAACCAATTCATTTTGGTGGTAGTTGACTACTGTCCAAATGGGTTGAAGCCATAGCTATCTCAACTAATGATGCTAACGTAGTTCTCCAGTTGTTAAAGAAGCATATCATTACAACTTGTAGAGCACCGTACGCAATTATAAGCGATGAGGGGTCACATATTTATAATTGATAATTCAAGTTATTGCTTAAGAAGTATGAAATAATGCAAAAAATTGCAATGCCATACCATCTTCAAATGAGTGGCTAAGTGGAAGTGTCTAATAAGGCATTAAAGCATATCCTAGAGAACACGGTGAACTCCTTAAGGAAGGATTGGTCCTTGAAGCTTCTTGATGCCCTTTAGGCATATAAAACTATTTCATGATGTTGATTGGTACCATGCCTTATCATTTGGTGTTTGGGAAAGCTTACCACTTATAGGTAGAATTAAAGCATCAGGCTTATTGGGTAATCAAATTTCTTAACTTTGATTTGGATATTACCAAAGAGAAGAGGAAGTTCCAACTTAATAAACTTAAGTCTTTACATCTTTAAACCTATGAGAACAACTGAATTTATAAAGAGAAGAGTAAAAGGAGGCATGATAGCCATATTTTGAAAAAGAAGTTCAAGGAAGGCAAAAAGTGCTACTCTTTAACTTAAGGTTACAATTCTTTCTAGGAAAATTCAAGTCTGGGTGGTTGGGACCATTTATTATAATCAAAGTTTATCCTTATGGTGCCATTGAGATAAAAAAAAATTCTAAGGATAAGACCTTCAAAATCAATGGACACTGCCTACAACTCTATTGTGAAGAAAAGACTACACACCAAGGGGAGACTCTTTATCTCCCACATGCCTCTACTTAAAAATGAATCAAAAGCATAGAGCTAGAGACCTTTAACTAGCATGTTCATGGGAGAATCACCATATTCTCTTCTCTCTTTCTTTCATTGCATAGTTTATTATTTTGTTTTAGTCCTTATCTTGGTTGATTTTGTTATTTTCCTTGATTTTATAGGTTGCGATTTAAGGAATTCAGTAATCAAAGCATTAAACAAGTTTGGGGGCATTATATTTTCCACTTATCTTATTTTTCAAATGCCTAAATCGTTTTCTTAGTTAAATGTAAATTATTATTTTGCCTCAAAAGCTTGTATGCATTGTTCTAGAATTAGTGTAAAGGTTTTAACATGTTACCAAACACATGCCTTGAATTTAAACAAGTAATCATTATGAGGTCTAATGGTTTAAGCATATTCTCAATTAAAAGTATACAAGACAATTGCTCATGGAATTTTAATACATCCAATCTTTCACAATTATTTCATTAATCAATACTTAAATTCAATTATTCCTTTTGAACAAACAATACTCTAAGAATGTGGGATCACTATTGATAAAAGAAGAATTGAATTTAATGAAAGAATAATAACAAACACAAACTAACTATAAATAAAATCCTAAATGAATAAAATGAAATTAAAAATCTATGTCCCTTCCACAAACTTAAAGACCACATTGTCCTCAATGTGTGGTGGAATAGGATAAATGAAAAACTGAAATTAAGAAAAAAAATGTCATTCTCCTGTTGCATGTTTGATTGGAATCATGGGGTTAATGAAATTTGATTGGATTGGCGAAGGTTGCATTTCTTGTTGCATTTTGTTGCTTGGTCGAATTTGTGGTACATTATATTTCATCCTTCATAAACAATCAATGACATAAGTATGAGAATGTCGATAAAAAATAATCCATAAACTGGATTAAACAGTATGGTGTAGTGGTGCATGTGCTATGACATAGGCCATGAGACATCCCATGCTCTTAGAAATTGAAATTACAGTAGCCTAATTGTTGTCACATTCGGTTATTCTAAAATTCAATTCATGTGGCACATTTTAAACATGCAGTCAAACTCATTGCTAAGAATAAAATGTTGCCCATTATGTTCCTAAAATTTGGCATTCCATGTCCGTGAACAACAATAATAAATAATGAAAACTGGTAATTTAAACAAATAACATCTAATTCTACATATCAAAGTCTCCTTTTCTAAATTCCAATTCATACAAGAAGCTCTAACTAAGACTTGTTATATATGGTTAAATACATTGTAAAATGTGTAATTTAAAAAATGAACTTTTTCAAGTTGTGCTTTTATTTAAAATAACTTAGTCTCTATTTCTTAAACTAATAATTTGGTCAACGCAATTTCCATTCCTTTTTAGCCTTGCAGGCTAACTAAGGCTACATAATTGCAAATTTCAGAAATAAAACAAAGTGTAAAAATTATGCACAATTTGAAATTTGCTTTGTTGTGTGACCCATCCTAATAATACACTTTATCTATTTGTCATAAATCATTATGTCAAAAATAAAAGCCAACTGGTAGTGATCATAATGATCAAACCTAGCACATTTACAAAATAATGATCATAATTAGCAAGCACACAATAAGTCAATTTGACATTTCTACGTCTTAACCTGTAATTCCAAAATTAAATCTTATCCTAAAATAGAGCTCCTTAGTTATACCTATAATAAAAATTTCAACTATAATCTTGTGCTTCAATTCATATGAAGATGCAAAATCATCCTAATTTAAACACATAATATTTAAAATACCAGAAACACACATAATCCAATTGGATATAAAATTAAAAGTAGAGTTCGAAATTTAAAGAAAATAAAAGGAAAACTTCAATTCTTATTATGCTCCAAATGGTGTGGCTGGTATCCCTTGTATGCAAAATAACCACTGATTTGGTCTTGAAGCACCCTCAGTCTAGCATCGAAATCCTCTATCTTGCCCATGAGTTAAGCATTGGATATCCGTGTTAGCTATCTAGGGTGCTTTTCTTTATTATCCTCTGCGCTTTATGTTGGATCCTTCCTGTGAATCACATAATTACCTTTGAAATTCTTACACAATTTAATTTGATATTCAAGGTACTCAATTGCTGTCACAGGCTCCTACTAATAACCCTGATGATGGAAACCTATAAGAGACATTATAGCAGCCACAAAGCCTACCATAATTTTACCTAATTTGGCTCTGGCTACTGTAAGCAGTTGTTGATGGAACTAGAATCCCCACTTTGGGTGTTCATGGTTCTCTATGCACCATAAGAAAAATAGAGCATTTTTAGAAACCAAACCTATGTTCTCTCCTATCGCGAAGAGAGTGCAGGCTAAAAAATGGTGTATGTAATGGTGTTGGAACACCTTGAATTCATGGGATTTTGATATACTAGTGGTCAATGAAGTATCTTTATGAGTGAGTTAAGTCTAAAATTCTTACTCTTTATAATTTAGTGGGGGAGTTGTGTACCCATCTTTTAGAAACTCAAAGATATTGTTGAACTAATCTAAAGGGATTTTGTGCCTTATGCTAAACAAGCATATCTCAAAGTATGGTGGCAAATTGGAGTCCTCTTCCTCTTTTAATGGGATCAAGAAAGTGTGATTCCTGTGAATATGGGTAGGCTCAGTTTGGTGAAATGCCCCAATCTTGCGCCACCAACTAGCCATCAAACATGGCCATCCATCTTAAGGGTTTCCAAAGTGGTTTCACAATAGAACTTGTTGGCTTTGAATCCTCTTTTCAAAGTGGTTTCACAATAGAACTTGTTGGCTTTGAATCCTCTTTCCTTTAATGTCTAGTATCGAGCAGACTCTAATGGAAGCTCAAAGTCTAAATTTAGTGCGAATGGTTTTGGGATTGGGGGTGTAGGTGAGGAGGGTGTTGGTGATAATGGTGGAATATCTAAATTAGAGGAAGTTGGATGACCATGATAACGTGTAAATGGCTCGCCTCACTCAATGACTCATTTCTTTACAACTTGTTTAACCTTTGGCATTGTGAATGTGGTTGTCTTCAAAATGGTTGAAAAGAAAGGTGACTATGGTGTTGAAGGTTTAATGGTTCGATCGAGTGTATTAAATATGGGACTAAAGTAATAGTAAAGGTTCAGGTTATGAAAGGAATTGGGCAAGGAAATGGGGAGACGATTTTGGGTGAGGTGGGTTAATAGGGTATGGTAGTGGGTGTTATCGAAAAGTGGAAGGGTTGGGGAAGTAGGGTATCGAGTCAGTGATGGTTCAACATTTTGTAAATGAAGGGAAGGTTCTTTTAAGGTTCAATTGAAGAAGATGAGGTATTTTAAATTTTAAAATACCCTTTCAATCTATGAAACACTTAAGGTTCATCTTCCATTGAAATGCTAAAGGGCCTATTCCATTAAAACAACCCATCTTCTTAACTTCTTCTGGCCTAAATCCATTTATAACCTAGATTACTTCTTTACCTAGTTCATTATTTTGTAGCCCAATTCATCTTCTTTCTAGCCCATCTTCTTGAATTAATAACTTATCACTCTTCAGTCATTCTTTCTTTCTTATACCTACAAACTTACCTATACCTTTTTTTTACCTGCAAAACAAATTAACTAAATTGAATTTATTACTAAAATGAAAAAAAATTAATTCCTATCTGAAAATTGAAATTCCAATATTCCTAACAACTACGATGCAATTTATGCAAAAAAATTAACTTAGATGAATTGTGATTAATTTAAATTAAATTGAAAATTTCATTAGGTTAGCTCACAACAAGCACTTATTTATAGTCATTAGCTTGACTTTCATTGAATTATTTGGCTAGGTCATTAAGGAGAAGAATTTCTCGTGTTGGAACTACTTTTCCATAGAAATACGGCTTCACTCGTTAACCATTTACTTTGAACGAATTTCCATATGCTCCCTTCAATTCCACAACTTATATGAAACACTTGAACTACTTTGAATAGTCTAGACCATCAAGATTTTAACTTTATAGGGAAAAGTTTTGGCCTTGAATTAAATAATAAAACCTACTATCCCACTTCAATTGAATAGTTATGAATGTGTTTTTCATGCCACAACTTCATTTTTTTCCTTATAAATTCTTGCACTTTCATATACATTCATGTGAATTTCATCCAACTCATTCAACTAAAGTTGATGCTTTTCTCTAGCTTTTTTCAAATCAAAATTTGGAAATCGTATAGCTCAATAAGCCTTGTGTTTTAGTTCCATAAAAAGGTGGCAAACTTTGCCATAGACTATCCTATAAGAAGACATTCCTAGAGGTGTCTTCAATGTTGTTATATATGCCCATAATGCATCATCCAACTTCTATGACTAGTCTTTTCTTGAATTTAATATTATTTTCCATAGGATAAGCTTCAATTCCTTATTTGAAATTTCAACCTGTCCACTAGTTTGTGGATGATATGGGGTGACAATTTTATGTGTGACTCCATATTTCTTAGGTAAAGTTTCGAATTGCCTGTTACAAAAGTGAGTTCCTCCATCACTTATAATAGCTTTAGGCACATAAAACCTTGAGAAAATAAACTTCTTTATGAACCTAGGCACCACCTTAGCTTTATTTATTAGTGAAGCAAGTGCCTTAATCCATGTGGACACATAATCTACTATAAATAAGATTTATAGTTGCCTATAGGATAGAGGAAACGACCCCACAAAATTGATACCCCACACATCAAACATTTCCACTTTGAGAATGTTATTCAATGGCATTTCTTGGCATCTTGAAATGTTACCCATCCTTTGGCAATGATTACAAGAATGTATGAATTTTCATGTATCCTTGAGCATCGTAGGCCATAAAAACCACTTTGTAGGATCTTTGCAATTGTTTTATTGGTGTTGAAATGTCCATCACTCTCCAACGAATGATAATGTGTCAGAATGCCATGAATTTCCTCCTTGGGCACATACCTCATAATTCGGCTATCAACATAATGATTGTAAATAAGAGGTTTTTCTTAAAAATAATGTTTACAGTTTGCCATAAACTTTTTCCTTTACTCATATGACATATTTGCAGGTATGATTCTATTTACAATGTAGTTGACTTTGTTTGTATACTAACGTATTCTAATATTAATCATAAATAATTGTTCATCTAAAAATTCTTGATTTCTTGTATGTTATTTCTACTTTTTTGAGGTTGAATTCAAGATAAGTGATATGCTATTGCATTCTCAATTCTCTTTTTATCCTATTTTAAGATCTAACTCTTGCAATAGAAGTACCCAATGAATTAGATGAGGCTTGACATATTTCTTGCTCAATAGGTACTTGATTACAGCATAATATGTATACACTATGACCTTAGAACCCACTAAATATGACATGAACTTATTAAATGCATACATTATAACCAACAATTCTTTCTGTATAGTAGCATAATTAACTCGAACTTTATTTAGTGTCTTTTTAGCATAATAGATCACATGCATTTGCTTGTTCCTTTTTTACCCCAAAACAGGTCCAATAGCGATGTCACTCATGTCACACAATAGCTCAAATGGTTGGCTCCAATCTAAGGCTGTTATGATAGGTGCTGAAGTTAATGTTTTCTTTAACCTGCAAAAGCATCAAGACATTCCTTATCAAAATTAAACATAACATTTTTATTAAGTAAGTTATAAAAAGGCTTTATAATCTTAAAAAAGTCCTTAGTAAAATGATGGTAAAATCTTGCATGACCAAGAAAACTCTGCACTCCCTTAATGGATGTAGATGAAGGCATTTTTGAATGACTTCAATTTTTGCTATATCCATTTGAATGCCTCATTCAAACACCTTATGCCTAAGCACCATACCTTCTTACACCATGAAGTGGCACTTCTCCCAATTCAAAACTAGGATTGTTTCTTCACATCATTGTAAAACCATGTAAAGATTAGTTAAACATGCATCAAATGAATCTCTACAAATTAACAAATCATCTATAAAAATCTGCATAGCTTTTTCAATAAAATTATTAAAAATTGCCATCATACATAACTAAAATGTAATTAGTGCATTACACAAACAAAACGACATTCTCTTAAAAGCAAATGTGCCATAATGGCAAGAGAAGGTGGTTTTCTCATAGTCTTTTAGGATAATGAGAATTTGGTTGTATTCAAAATAATCACCTAAAAAACAATAATAGGCATGACTCAAAAGTCTTTCAAGCATTTGATCAATGAATGGCAAGGGAATATGATCCTTTCGAGTGGCCTTATTAAGCTTCCTATAATCTATACATAACCTTCACCTAGTAACCGTCTTTGTAGGAATCAATTCATTTTGCTCATTGGCAACTATGGCCGTCCCACCTATCTTAGGCACAACTTGCATAGGCCTAACCTATGAACTATTCGATATTGGATAGATAATACCCGCATCTAAGAGTTTTAAAATTTCAGCCTGTAATACTTCCTTCATATTAGGATTTAATCTCCTTTGGTGTTCAATGGATGGCTTGTGATCATCCTCCATAAGAATTCTATGCACGTAAAAGGAAGGACTGATTCCTCTTATATCACTAATGGCCTATTCTATGTCTCTCTTCCTTTCTCTAAATCCCCTTAACAACTTTTCCTCGAGCAATTTGGTTAAATGAGCTAAAATAATCATAGGTAAAATTTAATCTTCTCCAAGAAATCATACCTTAAGTGAAGTGGAAAGTATTTTAGTTCTAGGATTGAAACTTTTTCAATAGAAAGAGGGGAAAACATCTTACCATTGCCTAATTTCTTAAACCTAGAATTTTTTAATGGAGGATTTGCTTCTAACAAATGGGCTCCACTAGTAATCTCATAATTATCATATGAAGATGATGTCCCTTGAACCAAATAAGTCTTGAATGGATCTTCATAATGGTCTTGTTGAAATACCACTTACACTAAATTATTAATTACATCAATTCTATTGCACTCCTTAATGGGATAGGGTTATTTTATTGCCATGAAAACATTAAACTCTATGGATTCGCCCATCACATTCAAGGTGAGTTTGCCCTTCTTCGCATCGATAACAGCCCCCACAGTTGCCAAGAATGGTCTTCCAATGATCATAGGTGTGTCTACATCCTCAACCACATCTAAAATAATGAAATCCACTAAAATATAGAATTTTCCCACTTGCATGAAAATGTTCTCCACCACTCTAATTGGATATCTGATAGAATGATCTGCTAATTGCAAAGTAACCATGGTTGGTTGGTTTTCAATAAGATTTAATTTCCTACAAATAGAAAGAGGCATTAGACTAGTACTTGCTCCTAAATCACATAATGCTCTATCACTATGTAATAAAAAATTTGACAAGGAATGAAAAAACTCCCTAGATCTTTAAGCTTAGGTGGCAGTTTATTTTGAATAATGGCACTACACTACTCCAAAAGGGTGATTGCCTCAAATTACTCAAGCTTTCTCTTGTTAGAGAAATGATCCTCTAAGAATTATACATATGTAGGCATTTGTGCCAACGCCTTAACAAATGAAATATTGATGTGGAGTTGCTTAAACATCTCTAAAAATTTGCATATTGCTTATCCAGCTTCTATTTTTGCAACCTAAGGAATAAAGATGTTTAAAAACTTTGCATATTACTTATCCAACTTTTGTTTTTGCAATATTTAAGGAAAAGGAATAGGTGGAACATATGGTTTCAGCAATGTAGGCTTTCTTACTTCTTCCTCCTTGTCTTCTTTCACCTTATTAACACAATCCAGATTTATTTTTACGATTACACCTTCAATTTTAGGTTTTGAATTCTCTAAATTTTTAGGTATTTCTAGCATTTTTAGGGCTGCCATCTCATTTTTAGCCTTGCCCTTACATGAAGGGTCAGGTATCTCCATGCCACTCCTCAAAGTTAGTTCCTTACATTGCTTTTTTAGGTTGATTTTAGTCTTACTCGATAATGCGCCTTGTGATCTAGCACTAAAATTATTTGCTAATTGCCTAATTTACACCTTCAAGTTTCCTGTTATGTTGCTCTATTTAGTTCATCCTAAATTCAAGCTTATCAACCTTGTCTAACTTTGTCTACACTTTTCAAACTTCTCAATTAAGAATTTTTGCATATCTTATGGTTGTTTCTCTTTTTATTAGTTATGTTGGCCTATAGGTACACGACTTTGTTGCCTTTGAGGGAAACTAGGTGGATGAGAAGGTTTAAGTTGGTTAGCTTAGTTACTACATGAGATGTTAGGGTGATTCCTCCACCCAGGATTATAGGTGTTGGAATATGGATTATAGGGCTGCCTATTAAAATTATTTACATAATGCACATGCTTACATAATTTTGGGCAAAAGAATCTCTAAATTGACATTTAGTACTTGAGTGTCCTTTACCACACCATTAACAACTCATCATTGGTGTGTTAATAGTATGCACATTTACCCTATCAAATTTCTTTACAAAGGCATCCACCTTAGCATTTAGCATGGTGCCAACATCAATATCATGGATACTTGCAACTTTCTTATCAACTCCTTTTTCTGCCCATTGGCAATTGTTCGAAGCCATTTCTTCCAGTAAAGCATAAGCATCATTAGTTGATTTCCTTATTAATGCACCTTCAGCTACAACATTAAGGGTAATGCATACTGAATGGTCTAACCCATTATAAAATGTTTAGACTAACAACCAGTAGGCTATGATGTGGGCATCTCTCTGTAACTCCTTAAATCTCTCTCATGCTTCATACAATGTCTCACCTGATTCTTGCAAGAAGTTTGTAATTACTTATCTCATATATGCATCAAGATAGTGGCAAATGAATTAGGTGGCATGGAGATGAACCAGCTTTTTGCCTTATCTCGCAAAGAAAAAGGGAACAATTGCAATCTGATAGCATCATCAGTCACTCTATTGATCTTTAATGTTGCATAGATTTCTAAGAAGGTAGAAATATAAGCATTTAGATCTTCAGTAGCCTCACCCTTGATTGCATTATGTTGTACCATTTGTATGATAGCTAATTTAATTTTAAAGTTATTGTTGGCGACAACTATTCTCAATATGTTTGACTGCATTTTCTAATTTCAAGGCATAACAAAATCCCACAGTATTTCAGTTGTCTATTTCTTTATCTACCATTTAATTCTCTTCAATTCACCTCTCTTTCTCTTTCTATATCATTAGCCATGGTCACCCTTTGTGAATTCTTCCTCCGTAGTTGGATTCGCCTTATGTATGCTCAATTTTAGGATCAAGTTCAAATAACTCTAAACTTTTTGACCATCGTATACACTAAAGGATTCACATATCAAAAGAAATACACACTATTAAAATTACCAAAATTATTAAAATGCATAATTAAATACTAAATTAATAAAAATTTTAATTATAATTGATGTTATGAAAAATTTATCCCTAATAACAACATTAAAAACTTGTTACATGTAAAACTTTTGCAAGGGAACAAATCACTTAAAGTAATATATTAAAGAGTGGAGATTGTTCCCATGAAGATTGATTTTCACAAGTACCAAATAATTAAAATTTCTTATTATCTAGCCACTGAATAATGAAGAATAATAGATCTAGAAATCTAAAATTCTAAAACAAATTAGTACATAATTTAAATTAAGAAAACTCTTATATAAAATTATTTATAGGGAATTCGGGTTACACTACAATATTTTCACACTAACACAAATAATTTCATTTCTCAAGTGAATGAATTATCCTTTAAGATGGATTTCTTAGATTATCCAATAATCTCTCTCAAGAAAAATTGGATCTACTATTACTGAGATTTTGCCTACTCTCGTAGTCACAAAACTCAATAATAATGCATTAAATTCTATGAATATTCCTTGAACATCTATAGAGGTTAATCATACTCTCATCATATTAATTTTCTAGTTCAATATGTTATGACTAACCTTGGACTTCCACTCAACCCTTAAATATATGTGGCCATCATACATCCAAGTAAATTAAGCTCAAACACATTAACTTAAGGAAACCCAACACCATTGAAATAAAATCTATTTATATAATCATGAAAAAAATGTTGAGCTTTCACCTTAATCCCTATAATGGAAAAGTTAGTTCATTCTAAGAGAAGAAGAAGAAGAAGAAGAAACAAAATTAAAGAAACCCATTAAAATAAGAAGAAAAGTCTCAAAGAGTAATATTGCCCTAAAATAATGAATTTTAAGAAAAACTCTCTAAAATCTTCCAAATTCTTTTTCAATCTTAGAGTAGATGATAAATCTGAATTCTTCTCTCCAAATACGCCTATCCGTTGCCCAAAATTGATTAATTCTTAGGTCTCTTTTTTTGGTTAAAAGAAACACTTTCTTGACTTTAGCATTTTGTCTTGATCAATCTATATGGTCTAATGCACGGGTCATGCAATGGCCTATGCTGCTGACTGGTCAACTTTGTGTTTTCACATGGTCTAACATATAGGCCACACAATAACACATACAACACTACTAAAATTGCAATTTGATTCTTTTTTAAGAGATTTCTATAACATTAAAGAAACATAAATTAACTTATTCTAAAATAAAAATACCATAAAGACTAGAATAATTCTTAATTCCTAACCTAAGATATATATCAAGAGAATCCCTATCACTAAACAATCTTTTTACCTCCTTTATCAAGAGAATAGAGTTAGAACTTGGTTACACAATGGTATGTGATGCATTAGATCATTCATGTGTATTTATATTGAAGAATGGACAAAAGAACTCATATATTGTTATCTTTTTGGCACCATAAAGTGGATTCAAGTTTGAGAAGTGGCATAGTGATAGCTTGAAATGTGTTTGGCTCATGCATCATTTGAATTAAAAAAAGAAATGAAAGAAAATGATGATTATGAATGAAAAGGAAGGGGATGAGAAAAAAATAAAAAAAGAAGAAGAAAAGAGCAAAGTAACAAAATGGGAAGCAAAAGAAGAATTAAGCCATCTAGATAATAGAAAAAAGGTGCTTTGGATGTTCTTCAAGAAATAAATTTAAGTTATAAGTAATGATATTTTATAATTTGTACTATTATTATAACCATTATTTTAACAAAATTTCTCTTGCTTTGGACTTTACCACTCTTTTGTAGCTTAATCTCAAGCCCTACATTAGAAGCTATTAAAGACCTCATAATTCTTAAGGTTGCTAGGTTCTTCATTAGTGGAGAAAGGTGAATTAGCTTTGCTTATGGTCACATGTGATTCTTAAGAGTCGAGGAAGAATCTTACTTAAAATGAATATGAAAGAGAATCAAAGTATATAATGAACTATAATGCCAAGTCACACACACGCTCTTTTGTGTTTGATTAATTATGAATTGGATGTGATTGGTATGGAACTTGTCATTATTTTGAGCGAAATTACTTAAGTAAGGAAAAACATGATGATAGTTGCTATAAATCTTCCTTTTGAAATTGTTGATACTCAACTCTAACAATGACATATATTGATTTATGCTTTGGCAAAGAATATGATTACTTGAGGATAAGCAATAATTTAAGTTTGGGGAAATTTGTTTAGCAGATTAATTATCTTACTTTTATGGCTTATTAATCTTGAAATTCATGCATTTCCATTGAATTTGATAAAAAAAAAAAAAAACCTAATGTATAAAAATGGATGTTTTATAGGTGCAAAGTGAAGAAAAGCAAAAGAAGGGAAGAAAAGATGCAACACACGGCCGCATGGTCTAGGCATAGTCTAGGCACAAGACCTTGTGTCTCAAAAAGATCAAGAAGGCAATAGTTGAAGTATGTGTCTCAAAAAGACCAAAGAGGTAGTAGCTAAATGAGACACATGACCATATTACATAGACGTGGACCTCGAAAGGACCAAAAGCAATAAGTGTCATTGCAAGGATGCATGGTCCTGCACATCTTTAAAGCCAAAAAAGAGATTTCATTGCGATGTTTTTCTTTTCCTTTGGAAAGGGGGGATATGTCCTTTTTTGCATGCGATGTCTAAGACATTATTTAAAGAGGAAAATAGCCTAGAATTAGGGCACAAGGGGATAGCCCGAAGAAGAAGTTTAATGTTCAAGAAAAGTGATATCAAATTTATAGAGAAAGAAGGTGTAAGGAATCAAGTAATCAAGAAGTTCATGGTTATTCTTAGAGCTAAACTATTTGTTTTCTTTTTTTCTCTTTGTTTCATTATGAACTAAACCTTTATTAGCTAGGGTTGTAAATGGATCTTGTATGACTTTCATTGGATTTTCTTAATCTAAATCTATTTGGTTTCTTGCTTAGTGCTAGCAATTGTTCAGTATTAATTATTTGATCAACTGGCTATTAATTATCTTAGTTTTATGAATCGATAATCAAGAGATATTTTTCATGAAATAGAGCTTTCAACAATTCCCTTGCTTTGTTATTGACTCGATAAGCCTTAAGAAACCATTATTATCTTTAGAGTCTTGAATTAAGAGGCAATTATATGAAAGTTGAGGAACCTTTAGCTAACATGTTCTTATATGTCAATCTCTACTTGAGAGGGATTAATTGAACACCTTAGTGACTTAATAGCAACATTTAGTACATGAACCAATTAGATAAGGATTAAGGGATCCATAAAAGGTTATCAAGTGAAGTTGAACCACTAGCTATTATTACCTATTGATTACCTCTCATATTTATCAGTATTATAATTTGCTTTATTTTCAATTAAACTTGTAATTTATTATTGATTCTCTAGATAATATAAGATATAATATACTTGGTACTTAAACTTGATCCTCATGAGAATGATATCCGTACTTGTAAATTACATTTTATTACTTTTAACCTATGCACTTATAGCTTACGAATTTTTATATAACACATACTAGTCATCACCTTCATGCAATCCCATGTTGTTTGCTTCCTTTGAAGAGTGGCATGACGATGCCCTTAGAAGCATGGTTGTGTGTGAGAGCTAGAGTATTTTTGGGATTACACTTAATCTTGCTTGTAAACCCAACCTTTAATCGATCATAGAAGGATCAAGGGGAAGGGATCATACATTGATAATAACCCTTAATCATGGCATGTAAATTAGATCAACGAGGCATTTTTTGGGGCATTACATAAGATATAAGCCCATTTTCTAAAATCATGATCAATAGCAAACCAAAGTGAGAAAATACATTTGTATCATCCCTTATTGAGTATGGAGTCGCCACATAACTTTGGTTAGGTCAAAGATTGAGTTTAAAAATTAGATATGGCTTGGGAAAAAGGTTAGGCATCCCCAAACAACCCAAATTTAGGGATTCAGCCTTCAAGTACCTCTAGTTCACATTTTACCAATTTAGCCTTATTATTAGTTAATGTGGTTATTGCTCCTAAATATGTTTTTAGCACATCTCAATTGAACATATCAACAAGACATTACAATGAATCTCATAAAGGATTCATCCAATGTCAAATAGGGGATATCATGCATAACAAACAATCATAAGCATGCATAATGGGATTACCATACACATTTGGCCATCTATACAAAAAAGACATAAGTTATCATCAAGAAACCAAAATCTCAAGGAAAAATATAATGAAATACGTCAAAGCAAAGTATCTCACCATACATTATAAAAATCTGTATACTTAGGCAAATTTTGTTGCTTAGTGATAGACTAGTGATGTAATTGAATCTATAGCTAGATTGGTCGTCGACAAGACTTGAGACGAAAATTCAATCAGTAGCTAAGACTAGCAAGAAAATAACGATCAAAATTTTCCATCGCTATTCCCCTGCTAGGCTTAGCAATGGAATAACAATGAAAATTTCCCTCACTAATAATAGCAAAGGAATAGAGACAACCAATTTTTGTTGCTATTCCCTCACTAAATTTATTGAAAATTTTTTTATCACTATTTTATTCCTAATGTGGCAGATTTTCCACAGCTTTTTTGTTACAATTTCATCGGTGTTCGGTAGGTATTTTGTCGGTATTCCATTAGTAATTTGTCGCTAAAATTTTATTTAATATTTTTTTATATTGAAAATTTTTTATTATTATTAATTATTTATTTTTATTTATATTTGAAATTATAGTAAAAATTAACATTGAAAGGAACACAATAAATGAAAAAACATTCATTTATTAAAACTAAAATAAATTGTATTATGTTTATGGCAACATTGTACATATAAGATAAATATGAAAAAAAAAAATCATGTCCATCCTGGTTATTTGGCTCCACAAAAATAATCGTCCTCTGGATACGAAGGTAGTGTTGGCGGAATCTAACAAGACATGCTAGCTAACATAAAAGTTAGGGCCTATTGCATTGTAGCGAACTGCTAATTAAACTCATGTTGAAATTGAATCTAAAGCTCATCTTGAAGCTCGCCTTAAAGCTCTTCTTGAAGCTTGCCTCAAAGCTTTTCTAGAACCTCGTCTTGAACCTACATGCTAATGCACGACACCAATTTTGTATCTAAAGTCATGCGATATGGCTAAGTAAGAGCCGACACAAGAAGGAGGACTACTAGATGTCACCTTGGAGCAAGTCCATGTCGTCTGCCCCTCTTGTATCCTCCAACAAGATCCATGTGCACCTCATCAAAGTTGATGGCTTGAATTTCCACAGAACCTTATGAAATAGCATCAACAATACAATTCTCCACCAAAGCCTAATAATATGAA
Source organism: Omphalea diandra (assembly GCA_949677035.1). Taxonomy (NCBI): domain Eukaryota; kingdom Viridiplantae; phylum Streptophyta; class Magnoliopsida; order Malpighiales; family Euphorbiaceae; genus Omphalea; species Omphalea diandra. Next base: position 19,278 of record CATIWR010080114.1, read on the forward strand.
TAATTATTATGAATGATAATTGAATTTATTATAATAAAAGTAATGAAAAATAGTGCAATGATTTTTATCTAACTCGTATTGGTGTCCAGTGATTTTTTATCAATAAAATGATTGTCGCTCTTCCTAATATGTCTTTTTGAAAACCTCATAATTTTGGCTGAATGTTTTAGTTCTTTCTCCTGAAATAAAATTTTAATACTTTAGTTAAAACATTCTATAATTAAATAAAAATAAGTAAATAAACTAACAAAATCTATGGAATGCTCAAGGAATGATCTATAATAGATTGTATGGTGACACAGACAAGTACCAACACTAGTAGGCTTTGTCCGCCTATTCCTAGAAGTTTGGGCAACACAAGCTTGAAATTTCAACTTATCTCATTTCTGTTTCCACAAATTCCAAATATCTTCAAACACACATTCTAGCCTATTATCACATCTCTGGTGAGATAAAGTATCTGAATACTAGCTAGTAGCCATATGCTCCCATTCAATCATAACCATAGTCTCCATAATGGCATCCCAACAAAAACATTTCTACAATATAAAAAACTATGAGCACATGAATTAAAATTGTATTAAGAAGAAAAAATGAAATTTTACCTTGAACTCCTCCTAGTAAATATCCTTCATGTCCGCTAACACCATCTTTCAAGTCTAACCTTGAGGGTCCAAACGCTCCTTGAAATTGAGAATATATATATATATATATATATATATATATATATATA
>CATIWR010080145.1:0-24205 GCA_949677035.1 Omphalea diandra
ATCTCACAGATATACAACTAACTCCACCAGCCAAAACCCCCACGCCCCGCTCCTAAAAAACACCACACTCTCTAGATAGATATATATATATATATATATATATATATATATATATATATATATATATATATATATATAATTTAAAAATTTAAAATTTTAGTAAACAGGTAAGAGTTTGTATTTTATAAATAAAGATAAGACTTTCATTAAAAGAAAAAAAATAGTACAAAATGGATATCCAAGATATTATACAATTATAAAATTTTGTAGTGAATTTTGAATCAAATCAGACAACTGAGTTTGAAATAATAGATTGAATTGATATAGCATTTAACAGGGTCAATTAGCAGAAAACACACTAGCATTTAACAGGGTCAATTAGCAGAAAACACACTCCATTAGTGATAAATTGTCATTATTTGACTCTCTTATCTTTCTATAAGTCCAATTTGAATCTTTTAAATTTCAAATATGCATCAAAAAAATTTTACTAACTACTAATACTATCAACCAAACAATAAATAGCATACATGAATGATAATAAACACTAAACCTCCCACATAAGAGATATGTGGAAACACCATACACTAATATTAAGATCAACTAAATAGGATAGATTTGAGAATAAAAGATCAAAATCTACTGAAAAAAAAAAAAGAATAAATCTAAAATTTATTCAAAAAATAAAAACAAATAAAAACTCAATATACGAGGATAGAAAACCAGAATCAACTAAAAAATGAGTGTATTTGGACTTCATAAAAAAAAGTAGATCTTTAATCAAAATTACTAGAAATACTCTGCAAATAATGATAAAAATTGAGATAAGAGAAAGAAAAGAAAAGAGAGAAAAATGAGTGTTGAAATAACATAATAATTCTTAATATACCAAAAGTTTTTTTTGAACATCTAAAAATGATATTCATATGTATGAATTAAGGTGCAAAAATTATTATATTTAACATTCATAATAATTAGTTCAGTGTAATAATATTATTTCTCTCTTCAAGAATATTAGTTAAACCATTACGTTAAGAAAATGGTTTGTCTTCTACAAATTGGAAACAATAGATTTCAGACTCTGCAAGAAACATCATCAAAATTGATTGTAAGAATTTTTATCTTTATTAAGCTTTAACTGCCATGATTAATTAGGCATGATATAATGCTTGATTGACTCTAACAGTCACACTTGAAAGAGAAAGATTTAGTAGCCTTTTATTCAATTTAAAATTTTGATTTTGACTTAAAATAAAAAAAATTAAAATCACTTAATTTAAAATAATTCAAAAATTTTAAGATCAAACTTGTATTTAATTCGCCTTGATTTATTGATTAGTCCAAATTGATCTAATTCTAGTTGATTCAACCCGAATTTGATTTAATTCAAATTACTAAAATATTAATTTAAAAAATTAAAACAATGTTTTATTTATTTTAAATTTAAATTATGAGTGATTTGATTTAAAATTCAAAGACGACATAAAATTGATCCAACATTTTTTATCCACTTTGATTCAATAATCTAACCCAATTTGTTCGTAGCTCACAATAATATGTTTTTTTAATAATATAATATTCTGATTTGAACTTCCTTGAAAAGATAAATATCTAAAATAAATCTTATTTAAAATTAATCTGACTCAATCTCATTCCATCCAACCCGTTTACATACTTAAAAAAGATAGTACTCAAGGAAGACATGAATGAGCTAATCAACCTGCATGAAAAGGGCTCTCAAGCTAAACCAAAAAGAAAAAATGCAACAAAACAAATTTAAAGAAAAAAAGGTCTAAAAAAAGAGACAAAATCTCCTTTGTGACTTTTGCAAGCTAAGATATTACTATTTGCTTAATTAATTAATTACTGTATTATATTAAAAAGATGCTACATCTTATTCCATCTTTCTCAACCCTATTATCCCTTGCTTTTAAAGCTTTCTTTTCTTAGATATTGTCTCCTTCATTATTTCTCTGTGTTGTCTCAATCCTGTCCATTGTCACCTAGAATTTGCCATCCTAAGCATTATAGCTTAACTAAAAATAGGTTTGGACAGTGGTCACTAACCTCAAATTACCTGAACCCAACCATTCTTTGTGAACCCAGAAAAAGAAATATGATAATTTAGAGGGAAATAAATTAAATAAGGTCAACTTGCATAAAAATTTCGGCTAATTTTATTCTCAATTCAAGTTATTTTCAGGTTGGTGTTTGGGTCCCTTTAAAGCCAAAAATCTATAGTGGTGGACTGGTTATGACCCAAGGAAATGAATGATAAATGATAGTCAACTATAGAAAGCAAGTAGCAAGGTACAGGGTCGTATATCTGATAGCTCTACTTCTGTATTCACCTGAAATAAAAGAATAAAATTTAATTTTAAGGTCGAAGTTTGATCAGTTTAATTTGGTAGCTTCATCATGTCATTAATTTTATATTTTAATGATTAAATGATTGTTTTCAATTTAGCAAAATTATATATATCCACTCTTATGTTTCAACAAAAATTTATAATAGTGGCCTAATGAATATATAAAATTCAGGAGCCGTCAACTCATTATTGCAAATTAAATGGGTTAATATATAGATTAATTTGTCGTAAATTCGTGAGTTTTATAATATTATTTTAGTTTATTTTAATATAAATATTTTTAATTTATAGTCCATTTGACATAAATTAAAATGTCATTATTCACATAAGTTGATGTAATTGATAATAGATACTATCAGTTATAATATAATAAAATATAAAAAATTAATTATACTAAAATTATGTAATATATTGTATTTTTCTTCTTCTAAGAAATTTTTACACTGTATTATATGATCGATATATTGTAATTTTCCTTCTTCAAAACGATTTTCTTGCTTCAACATTCGGTAATCGCTACAAAAAAAAAAAAGTGTAATTAGACTTCCACCCGAACTTATTTTTGTTTCCCGACCAGTCTTTTCAAGGTCTGGATCTTTCAAAACCAAATATGTATAATTTACATAAAATAATATTCGATTAATTGAAATTTTTTATAATACTTTTGATTAATATCAATTTAAAATCAATATATTAAATTAATAATTTATTAAATTTATAAAATAATATATTTTAAAAATTTTTCAAATATTCATAAAATGTATGAATTTAAAATTTGATTATTATATTTCTTAAAATATAAGTCAAGTATTTCTTTTTTCTTAAAATTAATATAGAATTAAATTATATATATGTATATATATTTGCAGAATTGCATACTTGCTTTTTATATTTTTATTATGTTTATATTAGAAAATTAGTACAATATATTTATGTTACAAAATTGATATATTACAGTCTTGTAGACTTACTTTTTATATTATTAGATATTTGATTTTGAATTTTAGATTTTAAATAGATATTAGAGTAATTATATTTATTTAATATTTAGATTCAAAATTACCATTTTGAATTGTCTTGTTTTATTTTATTTGTCATGTGTGCCTTATTGATTTGTCCCAAAAATTTAATATAAGAGAAGATGTGACTCAATAATATATAGAACAAGATTGATTCTTGAATTTTAAGAATAGATAATTATAGGATGGGATGAAGATTTTCAAATTTTCGGTTTTATCCGTCTCATGGACACCTTTGTGTGACAGAGTGATAGAGATGTAAAAAAGTTGACTGAAGCGAAATATTAATTTTTTTAAGCTTAGCTCATTCCTAAATGAGTTAATCGAGTATTTTAAAATTATTTAATAAATAATTTAAATTTGAGTCAAGTATTATTAAAATTATATAAAATTCATTAGTCAATCGAATCAATTTTTCAATAAAATTAAAATATAAATGAAATTATTAATAATTATTTTAACTAAGACTTGTATTTTAAAACTTTAATATTTAAGATTTGTATGAAAAATTATAAATGGCATCATAAATGTACATTACAACATAATATTTTCTATATATATTTAATTAATATATTTTTGAAAGTATTTATATATGTTATAAATAAAATTTATAGTTATGTTTAAATTATTAGTATAATTATTTATGAGTCAACTCAAGAATTTACTAACAAGTTAATTCGTAAACTTAACAAATCGAGTGTATGTAAGATTAATATTGAATTATTAAATTGATAAGTTCGAGCTCTAGTTTGATTTTGAAATTCATTTAATAAGTTGAGTTTGAATTAATTTTTATTTTACCGAATTGTGATTAGCGCACAAGCAAATTTGGTTCATTTATCAATTACATAGTGTACCCTTAAAATTGCCCAAAAAATAACCCTATTATCCCAAAAAAATCAAATTAAAAATTCATTTATTACATCTATATTTATATATATATATATTTATCTATACTATATATAAAATTATAAATGGGAAAAACATTTGAATGAATAATTTTTTTAATTATACAATTAATTTGAATATTATAAAAAATATTATATAAACATAAAATTAGAAACTAACATAAAAAAAATAGGAAGTTATTTCGTATACAATAGCATTATTTATATATAGTAATGTTCGTTGAAAAAACAATCCTTGCTACGTATATAATTTAGTAACTAATGCTCTGTTTGTTTGTAGAAAATAATTTATCTTCAAAAATTGTTTGAGCAATATATTTTTTGGTGTTTGAAAGACACTATCAAAATATTAATTTTCTTTTGATTTATAAAATTACAATAAAAGTTAAGTCATAAATTATGATATTTACACTATTGCTTATTTAATATAAAAAATACATTAAAATGAAAATTTTATAAATCTCACCATCTCCTATGATCACCACTGACCGTCAGTGACCAGTGATAACTGTCGTTAGTTAAGAATGACTAATGATAATAAATACATATATTTATATAATTTATTCTTCATTTGAATGAGTTTATTAAAATCCAAAAAAATGATTTCTCATTTTCAAAACGAGAAGTCATTTTCTTAAAATATGATTTAATTTTTTATGAGAAAAATATTTTTCATTGACTAATTTTTTTGGATGCACCAAAAAAAGAAAAACACAAAAAATATTTTTTGCAAAACCAATGAAGTCTAATTCCAAACCCTTTTTTTTTTTTTAGAATAGCTAATCATTTTGGGAACCTAATAATCAATACTAAGTATTTTATAAAACCTAATTCTATTAGGAAGTGATTATAAGCAATATAGAAATCCTAATAAGAGAATAATTCTAATCCAGATAGAAGTATACTACAAAACTTGGAATATTGGCTTTATAAATTTAAATATTAAACAACTTTATTCCCAATAAATGCATTCTACATCCTTTATATGGTTATATAATATATAATAATAAATTAAGTTAGCCTTATTTAGCATTTAAAGTAATATTTGTGTTTATATCATCATTATCATCACTGTTGGCCCTTGTACACTGAAAAGGGATTGAATTGGTAAAAAATTTAAAATGGTGGATAATTACTTAAGATAAAGATAAGAGAAAGAATAGAATAAGATATATACAAGTGATTTATAGTGGTTTGGGTGTTAACTAACCCTACATTCATTTCTCAATTCTCCAATTAGGTATTTTACTAACACTAAATGATGTTTCAGAAGATCGCACGAAACTTTACATTGTGTTTTACATGACTCACACATAATCTTACAAGTGTTTTCCCAAGTTTCACACTTAACCTATACAAAAGTTTTTTTGCAAGGATCACTCTAAAACCCAAACCTAAAGGTGTTTAATGGCTCACACCAAGAATTTTATTTACAAGATCACTCTAAAACCTAAACCTAAAGGTGTTTAATGACTTACACCTAACCTTAACAACTCATTTATAAGAAACTAATGAGAGAGAGAGTTGAGAATGAATTTACAAGAGTTTGGCCACAATAAATTATTATTCTCCAACATTTAAGTTTGTTTGGTGGTGTATTTATTAGTTTCAACCACCAAAGAGATGTTAAAAAAAAATCTACGCCTAAATCTCTAAAGTTATTGCAAAATCTTACATTAATTACTTGTTAGATGAAAGTCACAGTTGAGAAAGGAAGTTGCACTCACAAACATCTTTTCGCTTCAAATTTTGCCAAGTCATAATTGATCATTTTAGTTGTGTCTAACGAGTAGTTACACATGGTAATTCGACATTGGTTAATCCAAAACTAGCCATTGGATCCCCTTTCACCATGTTGAAAGTAGCGATCGTGAAATGGAGGTGTTAATCGTTATTTTCACCATAAATCACAATGGACTATGGAGTTCTTGTATTTTCATCAATCGTGGTCGCTATGCAAAGTTGTTGTCATGACTTTTGATTAGGCAATGTCTTTTTGACACATGGCTTCGTTTGGTTAAATGTCTGGAGTCCTTCTAATGAGTTTAAAGATAACTGTCACTACCTCCACCATGACATGGACGACAAACCCTTTTGGACCTATTATTTTCCAACTTTTGATGAGTAGCAGTTGAGACCTAGCATTCTTGGATGCGAATTTGAAGTCATTTTCCACATTTGGCACTTTAAGCTTCAATTCAACTTATAATAGTTTTTATCTTAATTTATGTAAGATCAACACTTAAAAATAACATTAGAACCTTTCATTATATATTGTCAAGATCAAAAGAGAGGTTTGACTTAAGTTTGACCATCTTAGTCCAACGATCATTATTATTATTATAAAGGTTAAATATTATTAGTATAACATCTTTATCCTCATTTATTAAAATTCTTACATGAACATATTTATTACATAAATGATCTGTAATCCCACATGGATACATGCATTAGATAAATGATCATTAGATATGTGAACTTAATAAACATGACGATTACACTTACACCATTGCATTTAGGGCACTTGAAGACTTTTTACATGATTAAAGGTGGTTAAGAGGCTTATCTAGCACATGTGGTAGACATAAGGTTTATAAATGAATTACTTGAGAATATCCTAGTGGCAAATGAGTTTCTAGATGTATTTCCAGCTGACTTACTTGGTTTGCAACCTAATAGTGAGTTAGAATTCACAATTTAGTTAATCTCAAGAACAACATCGATATCCATTACAACTTACATGATGGCTCTAGCTAAGTTGAGAGAATTGAAGACCCAATTACGAGATCTACTTGAAAAGGGATTCATCAGACCTAGTGTGTCACCTTGGGGTGCTCTAGTGTTATTTGTTAAAAAGAAAGACAGAACAATGAGGTTGTGTATTGATTATAGGCAGCTGAATCGAGTTATTGTAAAGAATAAATATACTTTGCCAAGAATAGATGATTTGTTTGACCAATTATAAGGAGCACATGTGTTTTCCAAAATTGACTTGAAATTACATTATTATCAGCTTAAAATTTCAAACCCAGATGTACCAAAGATTGCTTTTCGAACTAGGTATGGGCATTATGAATTTTTGGTGATGCCATTTCGTTTGATTAAGGCACCAACTATATTTATAGCTCTTATGAACAAAAGTGTTTCAACCTTACTTAGACAAATTTGTAATTGTGTTCATTAATAACATATCGGTGTATTCAAGAAGCAAAGAGAGCATGAACAATATTTTAAGGATTGTGTTGCAAATTTTGAGAGAAAAGTAGTTATTTGCTAAATTAAGCAAGTGTGAGTTCTGGATAGATCATGTGGTATTTTTTGGACATATAGTTTCTAAAAACAACATAAAGGTTAATCTGGAAAAAAAATCGAAGCAATAGTAAAATGGGAAACCCAAAAAAGTATTGTTAGACTAGGTTATTCAAACCTAAGTCAAAGCTCTCTTTTGATCTTGACAATAAAGATTGAAAGTTATAATGTTAATTTTAAGTGTTGTTTTTACAGTTTATAAGAGTTATCTTCAATGAAAGTCAAAATCTCCGTCTTTTAGAAGAACATCCAAATTCGTGGTCGGTATCCCCTAAATCACGACTGCGACACTGTTATAGGAATAGATAAAGCTGGGTTAGAGGAATTCGAGGACAAATTTGCAACCGCGAATCAGCTGAAGGAGCCTTGGTTGAATCACAGAGGAATTCACTGTCTCAGTCGTGCCCAAGGCATTGATATCTCGTGACCGCATTCTTATGATGGTTATGATGCATTTAATGATATAGATGATGAGCTTTTAGAAGCTCTCACTTTGAAATATGACAAATATAAGTCACAAATGAAAACATACAAGAAAAAATGTTTCAAGTTATAGGATGAATTTAAATCCTTAAACAATGTTGTAAGTGAATTAAGTACTTCTAATGAATAACTCAAAAATTCTATAGAAAATCTTTCTAAGTCTTCATCCTCTTTTAATTCTTTGAGAAAGGAAATGATTCTTTAAAGGATTAAGATATAAAACTTATAAACTCTATCTCTAAATTTCATAAGGGGAAGGAAGTTTTGGATACACTTATTGTATCATAAAGACCTCCTTTAGTTAGACATGGTCTAGGCTTCAATGGGGCCTCTACATCTACATCTTCACCCACTACATTCATTAGAGCATCAACACCTCAAACTTTAAGTATTGAGGTCATGGGGAAGAGAGGTGCCCAAACATTAAACCACCTATGCCTAAGGGCAAAGGAAAGATCCCCTAAGGCTCAAGAGCCAAGGCTCCAAGAGCAAAGGCTCCAAGAGCAAATCATGCTTATATATACAACAAAAAGCATGCTCACTCTCATAAACAATTATCTACTACTTCTCATCATACATGCACTTGCATACACTCTCATAACCAAAGTATGGAAAGGCCCCCTACTTATACTATAGTTGTTCATAGGAGAAACACTTACAAGTCTAAGCTCTAATGTCATTATTGTATGAGATATGAGCATATCAATGTATTTTGTCATATTAGGTAGACACATCTCAAATTAGATGACCCTTCTAAGGCTAACCCCTAAGGACCCAAGTATATTTGGATGCTAAAGCAAACTTTTTGATATTGTAGGATGGTGACTCCTTCACCAAATTCTCATCTATGAAAAATCTAAAGGTGAATAAAGATTGCTAATGAAGAAGGGCTAAAAGTTTCAAATGGTTATTTGGCATCAAGCTATTGATACTAAACTTGTAATGTATCTCTTATCCCTTATGTTTTTAACCTAATATATATGCATACATTTAGCAGGAGTTTTATTGCTTAATATATCTATGTGTTTCACATGCTTGATTTGATTTGATTGATTGATTGTGTGATGAGTTGAATTAATTCATTTTGCATTTGAGATTTTTTATATTTTAAATGTTCAAATCAATCATAAAAGATCATATACTCTCTACTAGGGCCATATATGAATATTCTTAAACTTCTAGCCCTAGTTTGTATGTTCAAGCATGTTTTAAATGTTTGAATTATTTCACATTTTTGTTTCATCCATATTCTTATGTGACATATTGTGATCAATTGTGCAAAATTACTTATGTTTGCTATTATAATTTGAGTTTGTATAATTGACAAGTTTGTGGTCATTCCCTCTCATATTCATCATTCTCTCTTTTATTCCCTCATATTCCTCTCTTTTTGATCTTGAAAAAGAGGGAAAGATAATTGCATACATTTAGCAGGAGTTTTATTGCTTAATATATCTATGTGTTTCACATGTTTGATTTGATTTGATTGATTGATTGTGTGATGAGTTGAATCAATTCATTTTGCATTTGAGGTTTTTTATATTTTAAATGTTCAAATCAATCATAAAAGATCATATACTCTCTACTAGGGCCATATATGAATATTCTTAAACTTTTAGCCCTAGTTTGTATGTTCAAGCATCTTTTAAATGTTTAAATTATTTTACATTTTTGTTTCATCCATATTCTTATGTGACATATTGTGATCAATTGTGCAAAATTACTTATGTTTGCTATTATAATTTGAGTTTGTATAATTGACAAGTTTTTGGTCATTCCCTCTCATATTCATCATTCTCTCTTTTATTCCCTCATAGTCCTCTCTTTTTGATCTTGAAAAAGAGGGAAAGATAATTGATTGAATATACCAAAAGGGAACATACAAAAAGAGAAGATAAAATTGACAATAATCTTATTAGAATAACTAAAGGGGAGTATGGATTGAGGGAGAGCAATCATTCTCTTAGGGGCATACATAATTGATTCTTTATCCTTTACATATTCAATCTAGATTGTCAAAATCAAAAAGGGAGAGATTGTTAGACTAGGTTATTCAAACCTAAGTCAAAACTCTCTTTTGATCTTGACAATATAGATTGAAAGTTATAATGTCAATTTTAAGTGTTGTTTTTACAGTTTATAAGAGTTATCTTCAATGAAAGTCAAAATCTCCATCTTTTAGAAGAACAACCAATTCGCAGTCGGTATCCCCTAAATTGCGACTGCGACATTGTTATAGGAATGGATGAAGCTGGGTCAGAGGAATTCGAGGGCGAATTTGCAGCTGCAATTCAACTGAAGGAGCCTTGGTTGAATCATAGAGGAATTCACAGTCTCAGTCATGCCCATGGCATTAACATCTCACGACCGCCACTTTTGAGAGTGGTTAGAACACAACGACTATATTTTCCTGATGGACCAATGAGGAGCTGCCATATGAACTAGCCGTTAGACGCAAATGGTGTTTTCAGCCGTAATTGAAATTTTACGACCGCGACTTCAGCCTGATAAGCATTTAAGACTGAATCTGCCTAGCACATCTTGGAGATTTATTTATAATTTTAGAGTAACATCTCTTTAGTAGATGTGGGCTATAAATACTTCACCAAACTGATGTAAATGCAAGAGAAGAACCATTGATATGTGCCAAAACTCTTGCAAAGTTAATTTTCTACTTTAATTCCTTATTTCTTTGTGCATAGATTGGTGTGAGCTTTAACACCTTTTGGGTTGGGTTTGAGAGTTAACCTTTATATAGAAAACTCTTATATAGGTTTTAGAGTGAGCCTTAAAAAACTCTTAGGTTGAGTGTTAGCCTTGGGAAAACACTTGTAAGGTTTTGTGTGAGCCTAAACACTAGGTTGAATGTGAGCCTTGGGAAAACACTTGTAAGGTTTGTGTGAGCCTAAACACTAGGTTGAGTGTGAACCTTGGAAAACACCTATAAGGTTTGGTGTGAGCCTAAACACTTAGTTGAGTGTGAGCTTGTAAAACACTAGAGATTGAGTGAATTACCCAATTAGTGAATTGGGGCATGGATGTAGGGTTGGTTAATATCTGAACCACTATAAAATTCTTGTGTTCATTCTTCCCCTACCCTTTCTCTAAATCTTTCATTGTTATGTGCTTCCTCCAAAATAAAAACTTCAAATTTGCCACCAATTCAACCCCCCTTTCTTAGTGCACTAGGGCCAACAAGTATTGTAAAAGTATGAAGTTTCTTGAGATTAGTTGGGTATTATCATTGATTTGTTGAAGGCGTTTCACTTATAGCTACTCCTTTGACCAAGTTACTTAAAAAAAAAATACAACATTTCAATGGTTTGAAGCTTGTTAGGAAAGTTTTGATGAATTAAAAAAAATAGATTGACTTCTACTCCAGTGTTAGCCATTCTTACACGTAATAGAAGATTTGGAGTTTATAGTGATGCCTCTCATCAAGGTTTAGGATGTGTTTTAATGCAACATGGTAAGGTGATTACATATGCATCTAGACAACTGAAGCCTTATAAATTATCTTACTTAGTACTTAACCTAAAACTTGTTGCAATTGTGCTTGCTTTGAAAATATGGAGGCATTACTTATATGAAAATACTTTGTAGATATTTATAAATAACCAAAGTTTAGTATTTGTTGAGCAAAAAAAAAAAAAAAGAGAAAGAGGGGATGGTTAGAATTAATAAAGGATTATGATTGCACAATTGAGTATCACCTAAGAAAGGCAAATGTGGTAGCAGATACTTTGAGTAGGAAATCAATAAGTAATGTAGCTCATTTATAGATGTTTCTATTATCTTATTTAGTTCAATTACGAGTTATGAATGTGGAACTAAATATGTAAAAGAATGAGGTATTGATTGTTACTTGTCAAATGAGACCAATATTGCACGATTGAATTAAAAAAGCACAAGACAAAGATCCGAAGATACAAAAACTTTTTGAAAAGGTAAAATAGGGGAGACACACTGATTTTGATATTCAAAATGAAGCCTTGATATTTGGATCTCGTATTTGTGTGCCTAATATTGATAGCTTGCAAAGAGAAATCCTAAAAGAAACATATAATGCTTCATATGCCATGCATCCAGAAATGATGAAAATGTATAACACCCTGCGATCTCATTTTAGTGGCCTAAAATGAAGAAAGGTGTGGCAACCTATATTTCAAAAGGTTTGACTTGTTAGCAGATCAAAATAAAACATCAAGTATCGGTGGAAAAATTGAAACCATTAATGACTCTGATAAGAAAATGAGAAAGAATAACTATAGAATTTGTATATGGGTTACAGAAAACTTTAAAGAAGAATGATGCTACATGGGTGATCATTGATTAGGTAATTAAGTTAGATCATTTTTTGCCTATTAGATGGGGTAGTTCACTTAAGCACTTAGCGAAGAACTGTGTGGATGAAAATTGTAAATTACATGGCATTCCAATGTCCATTATTTTAGATAGAATCTATGATTTGCATCTCAATTTTAGGTCAGTTTGTAACAGGCCTTAGTTAACATATTGAGTTTCAGTACTACTTTTCATCCTCAGATAGATGGACAAGTAGAAAGGATAATTCAAACACTTGAAGACATGTTCTAAGCTTGTGTGATTGAGTTCAAAGGTGCATGAGATGAATATATTACCTTGATTGAATTTGCTAATGATAATCATTATCATAGCAATATACAGATGACACCATATGAAGCTTTACATGGAAGAAAATGTTGAAGTCCTATTTATTAAGATGAAGAAAGGATGTGTTTTAGAAGGGCTAGAACTAGTGCAAGATACTATGGATAAGGTGAAGATAATTAAGAGCAAACTTAAGGCAGTATAAGACAGACAAAAAAGCTATACAAACCAACATAGAAGAGAAATAGAATATGAGGTAAGAGACAAAGTGTTCCTTCAAGTTTCACCATGGAAAAGAATAATTCGATTTGGCAAGAATAAGAAACTAAGTCCTTGATACATAGGACCATATGAGATCCTAGAAAGAATTGGTCCATTGGCTTACAGGTTAGCACTACTACTAGAAATGGGTTAGATTCATGATGTATTTCATATGAATATGCTCAAAAAGTATCAACTCGATCCAACACATATACTTAGGGATTCGAAAATAACAATTGTCGATGATGTAATTTATGTTGAAGAACTAGTGAAAATCATTGGTTATAAGATAAAAAAGTTACAAAATTAAGAAATACCTCTAGTTAAGTTATGGAGAAACCACTCATTAGAAGAGGCCACATAGAAAACCAAAGAGAACATGAAATGATAATATCCATATTTATTTACAGGTATTGAATTTTGAAGATGAAATTCTTTATAAAAGGGAAGAAAATGTAACATCCCTGTCCTCATTCATTAGCATTCTCACATGAACATATTCATTGCATAAATGATTCACAATCCCACATGAACCTATGTATTAGATAATTGATAATTAGATATGTAAATTCGATAAACAAGATGATGACACTTGCACTATTACATTTAAACTTAAACATAGATGTGATGTTTGCATAGTTGCATGAAAAATTAACAAATGTTGTATGCATTGTAAAATATCATAAATAATGGTCTTTTGGAGCTTATTTAAACGTATAAGGAGTATATGGGGATGAGTAGATAGATGGATAAGATGAACGAGTGAAGAAGATGAACTAAAATAGGAAAATTAAACTTCTAACCAATGGTGGTAAGCCATCATAATTTTGTCTTATTAGAATAGATATACAAATTGAATTTCTCCTCCTTTAGGAGTATATTAGAGAGGTAAAAATGTGGAGGGGTGTAGCAAAATAAAGAGAGCTAAGAAAGAAAAAGTGTAAGCCAGTTAGGAAGGAAACCCAAAACTTTTCTAGTTTTAGCAAAAGATATAAGTGATTTTATCTTCTTTTCATATGAAATTCCTCCATCATAACATGTTAAACATGCATAATTAGTAAGATTTATGGAGTAATTTGAGGTAGAGCTTATGTACGTAAGTTGAAGCTTAAAAGAAATAAGAGCTACTTGTGTTGGTTTTGTTGTTAGAGCAAATTATTGAACTACAATTTCATAAACATAGAAGAGGAATTAAGGAAAGTGTAAACCATAAAATTTATAGGTTTATGCCTTATATAAATTCTTGTAAAACAGTTTTGCTTAATTTAGTGTGTGTGAAGAGTTATGACTCCTTCATTAGGGTTGGTTCATAACCTACCGAAACCTCCTTAGTCTAGCTGTTTTCATATATGTTGATGATTTTATGTGTTGATTTAGGCAAAATGAAAAATATGAAATTTGTAGGTTTTATTCCTTTCAATTTCCATAAAATAATTTTTCTTAATTTGTTATGTGGAAAAAGATATTACTTTTTGATTGTGACTAACCTTAACCTGATGAAACTTATTCAACCTATTAATTCTATTTTTCAAGAATTTGATAGTCATAGAATGAAAATTTTAGTGATGTACCAAACTTAAAATTATAGATTATATCCAGTCTACATGTTTACAAAATATTTTTGCCAAATATGTTGTGGATGAGGAGATATTGCTCTTTTATCATGACTGATTCTTAACATGTTGAAACTGGCTCACCCTGAGATTGATCATTTATTTTGATAACATTATAGACTGAATTAGACAATGTGTAAAATATAAAAAAAATGTTCCTTTATGTGTTTTCTAACTATTGGTAAATCGCTTTTGTAATTGGATTTGTAAAATTTGAGATATGGTTAGGAATGTAAGACCTACTCAGACTGTGATCATGTTAAAATAAGGTAGAATTCAAAATTTTATCATATTTTTTATAGGCCTTCTATTGACCTTAATTTGGACTATATTGTATCATTTTGTGTCTAGTTTATCTAAAAAAAGAATATAGTCATTTGGATAAATATAGTTAGAATTATTATAGTTAAAGTGTAGCAAGGTCAGATTGTCATACAAGAAAAATAAGCTTAAGTACTTAACTCACTTGCATGAAACATGATCATAGTTGCATATCAAGTATGAAAATTCATTTTGAAAATTTATAATGATATATGTATCAAATTTTAGGATTTCAATATATTGAGAATCCTCAAGAGAGAGGTCCAAACCTACCATAAAGGTTAGTTGCATCAAAGATGAGTAAAAGCCATAATTAAATTTTAATGTGCATATGTGATGATTTTATGATATGGTTGTGTTATATTATGTGTATATGTGATTTAATTATGGCATTTTACATGTGAATAGAAATCAAGTAAAAATGATATGATCTTAATGATTAATTGGTACACTAATGTGAATGAACATTTGCATATGGAACTAAAAGGATGTTGTGATCGGCTTGTCAAACACTTGCAAATCACTTAGAAAATAGACCAATATGTCCTATTATGGCATATTTTTTTTATCAAATGAATCACATGTTATATGTTGGCCAGTAAAATCAAAGGTTATTTGAATCACATGAATTACTGAGAGTAGTGTTTGCCTTGCAAGGTCATGACAAAATCAATCAATCAATCTATTGCATTTTCACTTGCATAGTCAATTCTTATACTTGTAATGTATCCTAATAAGATTTAATTATTGGTTATCCCATTAAAATTTGACTATTATTTTTATTCATTGAGTTATGATGCACCAAATCACAATTATTTTTTTCAGATAGTGAAGCATAAGGTTTGGGTACCTTAGAGCATAAAGTTTTGCATATAGACACATGAAACATAGGTCATTGGTTGAATTCTAACTCTCTCTCTCATTGTCTCTTGTACATATAACTAGTTAGGAATCAGTTTATGGTTACAAAATGGATTAACATATGTGTACATTAAATACATGTTGGATTGTGTATGAATGATGAGTTAACCTTTATGTATATGAATTTGTAGACATGAATGTCATACTTAATAAACGAAAATGGTCGTTACACTGACCCTCTTGGGTTTTTATATTATACTAACTAGTCCTTCATTATAAAAAATTATATTAAAATGTCTCTCTATTTTAATTCATTATACTAATAGGTCTTTCTATCTATTTTAGTTCATTTTTCTATTAGTCAAATACAAAAAGTGAAAGTTAATTTACTAAATATCTTGTAGCAATTCAAATAACCTAAATATCCTTTAACAATATTCATCTTTCTCTTTTATCAAACATTTAGGCTTTGTTCAAAGTCATCAAGAGATGTAATCTTTGTATACTTTTTAGATTTTTCAAAACAAATTACCTTTGATTTACAAAATTTCTATGCCTCCTTAAACACCTTATCACCCTAAGACCTAGTAACAATGTAATCATCTGTGTCATGGGGCTGCACAGATTCAATAAGATTTTGGCCAATTGGATGATGGTGTAACCTTGGAGGAATTCTTTGCCTCTATGGCGTGGTGAGCCCAATGGCAAAGTTGAAGACGCGATTGAGATCTTAGGTTTGAGATGGTGAGGTTGGAGAGAGTGGAGCAATGGATGTAGTGGCACATCTCATTGAAACGAACTTAGTTTGGGCGGAGAAATTAGGGAAGGTGGTGAAAATGGGTTTTTTTTTTTTTTTTATGGTGGTGTGGTGGTTAGATTTTTCAACGATTTCGTGATTTTGTTCAATTTAAAAGTTTAATTTGGATTTACTCATAACATATCTAGCTTGTTAGACATTGTCACCATTTTCATAACTTAAGCTCTTAGTTTCAAGATATGTTCCTAAATGGATAAATGGTGAAAGCACTTCAAATATTAATAAGGCAATGAATTCAACCCATTATTGGTGGTCTTGGAAAATATCTTTGGTTAAGGTGAGAAAAAACATTTTTGCATATGACTGCAAAATAATTTCAATGTCTGGTTTTATTTGATTACTTACATGTATATGTTGATCTTTTGGAATAATGAAAAATAGAATTTATTTGAAAAAACTTCTTGAGTACAATAAGGTTCCGTTTCTAACCTACCCTTACTATTGTTTCACTAGCTTTAATTATAGTTCCATATATTATTGAGAGCATTTGTGTTTCTTTATCTTCTCACTTTAAAATGTTTTGTTTTTCTTTGGCGTTTTTTGGTTACAACTTGGTTCTATGCTTTATTTTGGCATTTTGTTTGCAATTATTTGTGATTCAACAATGTTGAATCAAATTTAATTATTTGTATTTTGATTGTTGAAAGAGGAGTGTGGTGGTGGTATAAAAAGTGAAAATTAAATAAAAAGTGAAAATTAAAATGAAAATAAGAGATCATATTGATTTTTCATATCAAGTTAACAAAAATTTTTGATAGAGTTTAATAGAAGTAAAATGTAGTATTAGTATATGCAGTCTTAGTATAATTTTAAAAAATAGAGGACTAAATAGTTTAATAATGAAAAACTCACGGGGTTAAAGCATGTAACTCTTATTGCAATATATGTAATAGCAAAATTTTAATGTTTGATGTATAATATAGCTTAGTAATCATTTATTTCAACAAGATTTTTCAAGGTGAAGAATCATATGAATGTCATAATCTATAAGTCATATAATTAATCATGAATTTGTAAAAATATTTATTAGTTTATGAAATTAACCAACATCAGATTAATTAACATGACTTATAAGAGCAAACATGATAAAGGTTTATTTGACTTAAATGTTATAAATAGCCATTACTAATAACTAATAGCTAATGGATAGTAGTTATTAGCAATAGATTTCAATTGTTTGATAAAATTTTGTTATTGTTCATATAATTTTCTTGTAAGATGGAAAAGAATAATTTTCCTTTATGAAATATCAAATACAAGTCATTAAAAAATTAAGGTTCATTATTTATAATAAATCATATTGACACCAAATATGTTGAATTTGATTTGAAAAATAATGGCTACCATGGCCATAAAAAAATATGGATCCAGCATTGGCCTACTACTAATTTCTTCAATATGAACTACTATTTATTTTGAGTCTTTAGTGTTAGCCTCAACATATGTCATACCATCATTTCAATTTATTAATTCTTCTTTTAGAGCTACCATGTCTTTTTGTGAACTCCATCTTTTATCTTTTGTTCATAGACAAATAAACACATTTATAAATAGAAAGCTCAAACTCTTGAAATTTCTTACACTCTTCAATCATAGGCAAATAACCTTCAGCAAATAAATATCACAATAGTAGAATGGTGTTTAAACACATCCTTTCCCTACCTGTTTATGATATATCTTCCATTGATCATCTTTATGTCCTTCATGAACATCAATCTAAATATATGGTAGTAAGGTATTCCTTTAAATTCAAAATTTTTTCAATCACAACGTAAATATTGACCTTTTTTCAAAACTTAATAGTACAAATGAACTTTTTAGGGCACCTTTTTGAATTTTTCTCCCAATCAAACTGTGATATACATTTAAGCACTTTACCTATTTGAATCATAATCAGCTTGGAACTCTTTTTATATTTTATCACTCATAATTGGTCGGTTTTAAAGGTATTTTTAGACCAAATTGAACAAATTAATTTAACTGAAATTTAAACTGAATCAAATTGAAAATCTATAAAAATCAACATAAATCAAGCTAAATTAATTAACATAATATGCAAATAAATCAAACCGAAACAAAAATTTAATAAAATTGAGTAAACTGAACCTAACAAATCAAAAATTCATATGAACAGAACTAAAACTGAATTAACCAAAAGTTTCATAAAAAAAACAATCCAGTAATATTAAAACAACTATTAAATCTAGAAAATAGATATTAAAAACCACTAACAACGATTACAATCTAGATATTACAATACAACTCCAAATAAAACATGAAAAAACATCACTAGAATTATATTAGTCTTCATAATCTCAGAAATTTTTTATGTTCAAGCTCTTCAAACTTGTATTAAATTTAAATTAAAACATCAATCTCATGAAAAAGATGCCAAACAAAATAGAATCAAACCAAAGGATAAATTATGATATCTTCACCAAAAGTAGCCAAGTAAAAGCCAAAAGCAAACCGGAGGATAAACTATGATACCTTCACCAAAAGTAGCCAAGTAAAAGCCAATAGCAATCACAAGTCTACATTTTCTAAAGCAACGCCTTGCAATCCTTAAAACAAAAGGGTTAAATTTTAGTCAAAATTTAGGTCAAATTTCAGCAAACACAACATTTCAGGCCAAAGTTTAGTCAAATCCATGGATTAATTAAAAATTAATGTATAAATAATTTAGGCAAAATCAACATGACATGCTTTTTGTTATACCATGTAGCTAGTTTGATTATTTTTGGTAAAGAAAAAAACAAAATAGTAAATGATAAAAGGGCTCCATGGCAAGTATCTTGAACATATGCCAAAAGACAATTTTAGATACAAACCAGGAAAAGATTTCTGCCTCATTATTTCCCTTGCTAGTCCATAATTAAGTTACAAATTTTGGATTAAAAGCTGACTCACTTTTGATTCAGAATATGACCCTTATTGAGGATTAATATTTAAAAATTAAATAAAAATTATGTTCACTAATGATTAAAAGTGAGCAAATGGTCAGTTCAGTTTTTTACTAAAATTAAATAAATTGAATTTTATATATTTAAAATAGAATCAAACCAAAATTTTTGAAAAAATCGAATTAATCAAACCGATTAATCGAAATTTATGTGCTTATCAATCAAACTGAATCAACTTGATTCGATCGATTTTTTCGATCCAGTCTACTTTTTGCTCACCCCTACCAATGACGTATCTGAAAATATAATTAATAAAATGCATTTGGGTGACTTTTTATTTGAATGTTTTAAATGAATATATTTGATCTATCTAATATGCATATCCAAAATAAAGATTATGATGCTGAAGGTGAGAGGCAATCAAGTGTGGAGAATTTCTATAGAATCAATCACATTAACTAGACTTGTGACTTTATAAGTTTGTCATTACTTTTAGTAGTTGATGATGGGTATGAGAAACTTATGATACTTTAGAAAAAGTTCACTAAAAAATAACAAAAAGGGGACATCAAGAAATATATTGAATGTTCCAATGAAAACTAATCTTATGAATGTCATGAGTCAACACTCATATCAAACAATACATTTTCATCATAATCGCCCCTTCCCCATAATGCAAAGAAGAAAACAATTGAGAACCTCAATATGGGCATATTAGTTCTAGAGATATGTGCCACTAGCAAAAAAATTATTCAAGTAATTGTTCTTTTGAAATTACCGAAAGTTGAATGAAAATGGCATAAACATGATATACGACCCCTTAAATTGTTAAAGAGAACAAGTATATAGCAAAAAAACTTAGTACTTGTGACACAATCACTAATAAAATTACTATAACACTGTTCACCATCTACTAAACAAAAAGATAATATGAAAGAACAATAATTTTATAAAACAAAAAACACATACAGAGTGGCAAAAATCATAAATTCAATTAAATTGAATAAATGACAAGTGACAAAGGTGAAGAGAGACCTAAGTTTTTACCTTATCACTTGAAATTTTTGATTAAGAGGGGTTAAGAGAGAAGCCAAATACGAGTGTCAAGTTTGATTCGAATATAACAAACATAGTAAGATAGAGGAGTGACGATGAGTGACAAAACAAGGATAAAGTAAATCTATGGAATGAAAAAGGAACTAAGACAAAGTGAGAGAAAGTGGAGTGATTGGGATGGGTGGAATGGAAAAGGAATAAAGAACACACAATGTGTGTGTGCGAGCGCGCACAAAGAGAGAAAGAGAAAGAGAGAAACGACTAGCAGAATAAAAAGGAATGCAAATAAAAGCAAAGCATGCAAATAGATTCAGGGTTATTAAACGTGCATTTTTGAAGTCAATTTCTTAGATTTTATAACATTAAAATTTTAATATCTTTACAAATCAAATCAATTCGTTAAGTTATATAAACCAAACTAAAAAAATCAAACAGAGTTGGTTTGGTTTGTCATTTTTTTTCTTTCAAAAATGTGCTCACTCCTACTCACAGCCATCTCATAGTATCAACAAATTGCTTGAGTGTACTAAGTGAACATAACCATTAAAATAAGTAGAAATCAAACTAGCCCGAAAAATGTGATACAAAAAATAGGTGCATAATTTTACCTTTTATTATAAAAATCCTTTACCTATTAACTTCCTTCCATTTCATGCTTCCCTAAGAACTCATTCTAGTTCCTCTCAAACATTTTTATCTTTAGGCTGTCATAAACAAGAGTGTTAAACTCAATAATCGCCTTGTCAAATTCAACAATATTCTTAACTGTAGTTTTTGGAGAATGTGCCATAAATAATTTTAAAAAATATCATTAGACATCACTTCTCTGATATTTAACTTAACACTTTCACATTAATCAATTAAAATAATATTAAGATGAATGTTTTCCATTACTTCAAGCTAATTCATGAAGAGCCAGTTGAATGATCCTAAGTCCTCACATGCAGCCAATGCATAACCTAATAAACTTGATTGATTATGGTGATTGATGCCTATAATTATTTACAAAAGGCATTCTATATCTCTTCACAAGATAAATTGTGTTGAAGCTCACAACATTATGGATTTCTTCATAGGCAACTCTACAACGAGGACGAATCTATAACATATTATTTAACATGTCTTTATCATCCATGTCCATTAAATGAAAACATTTTTTTTTTATCTTCTTTGTTACATCCTTATAAACAATGTGTGAATAACCTTTACATCTCCTTTAACTAGTCTTAGCCTTCTCTTATTCTCAATGAAATTTCTACAAACTTTAGGTAGACATTTTAATTTTTTTAGACCACCAGTTCGAACTTCTTGCATTTTAGTATTCTTCTAATGCCATAAACCTGTAATATCATTATCTTTTTATATTATTAGTCAAATTCCTAAGAGCAGACATCAAAATAGACCTATCAGGCTACAATTCATGGTTGTGATTTGAGATTATTTTTGAAATCTACCAAACTCCATGATCTCTCATGATTGCATTTATTCTTGTTGAATAATTAATTATCTATGAAGCCTTCCATAACATGTTCTCCTAGCTCTATCACAACAAATTTGTTACATACTTGTGAATTTGGCCACTAACTTTATGAGTTGTTCTCTTAGCAACATTAAAGCCTAAAACCTTGTACGATCCTCATAAGCTTCCATCACACTCTTAATACTATTAAATATAATGTTTGGCTGAGGTCTTTCAACAACATTACAATTATTAGATGCTTTCAATTGTTGTTATGCTCTTATTCTAAATCATTTTTAGGATAACACTTGACTAGAGTATTTAATTCATCTTTACATTTGGACTCTTCATACATTAAACTATAATTTTCTCTAAATCTGAAAATCTCTTCTATCATTTCAACTCTAGATTGATTATAATTTCTTTCATACTCATTCTTTATTTTCAAGCAAAGAACCTATTATAATTTCTTTTATATATGTTTATGGCCTGACCTATTAACATTTATTCCTAAGCTTTGATATGTAAATCAAAGCTTGCTTAATCACACAATGCCTAGTTAATTGAAATTGACTAATAAGTTTTTTTTTTTTTGAAAATGGCAAAACATTAATAATTTGCTTGTTTGATAGTTATATTTTTGCTTTAGGAATGATCGATCTTAATGAGCTGGTTTGCAATTTGAGAGGGAAGTTGCTATATTTGAAAGGGAAGTGATAGGTAGAAAATGGAGGGAAGTTGATGGATAAAATGAAGCCAAAACCTTTTCAATAAACTGCCCAAATTATGAAGGATAATAAGATCTTTCTTTACTTAATCATCATTTATTGCATTTTAAAGAATTATTAATTTCATCAATCAATACATTCTACTTAGATAAATTCTAGCTATTTAGCATCATTCAAAAGATTTTCCTTAAGCTTGAAAAAAAAATAAATAGAAGTTCTATTTGATCCTTAAAAAGATAGTAAGAGGCTTATGCGTGACTTAGTGAAAGGCTTAGACACTTACTTAGGGTAATTCCTCATTAAAATGGTATAGGATGGTATTTTGCCTTAAAAAATATGATAGATTTTGTTCTCTTAAGCCTTGAAAAAAGAAAGTAAAAGATTTTGCTTAAGCTCGATAAAAATAGAGATTATAATTGATCCTTGAGAAGATAGTAAAAGGCTTAAGTGTGATTTAGGGAGTAGATACAATTATAGTTGGTTGAACTACTATACAATATAGTAAAAGGCTTAAGTGTGATTTAGGGAGTAGATATAGGTATAGTTGGTTGAACTACTATAAAATATAGTAAAAGGCTAAAGTGTGATTTAGGGAGTAGATATAGGTATAGTTGGTTGAACCACTATAAAATACCTTGTATTGATTTTCTCTCTTTCTTTTACTTTTATTTTTATCAGCAACCAATTCATTCCTCCTCTTGGATTTCCGTCCATATCAAGATCCAACATACCACTAATAGTTCAACCCAAAGGATGGAGAGAAATCGAGTTGAAATCAGGTTTATAATCTAGAGATTAGTGAATCAATGAGATTTGAGAAAAATGTAAAAGAAGAGAGCAAAATAGTTGGAGAAAGTGGCAGGAAGATGAGGTTTTGGCATTGTTGGCCCCAAAGGTGAGAACAAAGGGTTTGTTCTTATAATCAAAAGGATGGCCTTAAAAGCGCTGGTTGGTGCTTGAGCTACTGGTGCTACAATGTTGTCAATGCAATTCATGGACTACTGATGCTTTTGATATTTGGATTGGACTGAAGTTATATCTTTATATTTGTTCCAACAAAGTAGAGGGTACGACATAAGATGAAAGCAATAGGAGATTAGGGGTACCAAAATGCATTAAAAGGTAATTATATACTTTTATTTTATTTTGATGAAAATTTTAACAAAATGACTTCAGATATAATAGAGGCATATTTAAATTAATTTTTATAACATGAAAGACATTGTATATTAGAAAAATACCATAGTAATGAAATCATAATTAATCTAAAAAATTAAACAAATTAACCATGATAATAATTAAATACATGCTAAAACTATAATAAAATTAATCATTAAAAAATTAATTAAAACTGAATATATATATATATATATATATATATATATATATATATATATATATATATATATATATATATATATATATATAGTGACAAAAAGATATATATATAGAGAGAAACAGATAAAGAA
>CATIWR010080156.1:0-33619 GCA_949677035.1 Omphalea diandra
ACATTTGAATATATAATTGTATTGTATAATGATAAAAATAATTATTATTATTTAATTGATTTTATATGAAATTAAAATTTATATAATGATAAATATAATGTTAATACGAACAAATTCTAAAATTATTTTTATATTTGAAATGTTAAAAAAATATATTTATAGATTGGTTTATATTTTTTAAATATATTTTTTAAATTTTGAAATATTAACCGGAAATTGTCGAGTGAAAATGAGAACAAATTAAGCAACTTTGGTTCGGTAGATTCTATTCGGGTTGTTTAAATTAAATTACATGTATTTTAAATTTGGTTCGATTCAAATGTGTTTGATTTATTAATTACTTCAGTTAATTCATTTTTTTTCTGTTTTCTATATAAAAAACCGAACTAAAAACCTAAAACCGAATTTTTTAAAAAGTATAACTGAATAAATCAATTTTATTAAGAGATCAAACCGAACCGACCCGAACCGAACCAGCTCAGTTCGGTCAGTTTTTCAGTTTGGTTCGGTTTTTGCTCAAATTCTGTAATTTTTTACACTGTCCAGGGGTAAGATGATAATTTTTGCAAAATCTCCCTATTCCTTCGATATTTTCTCTCCATGTTGGAGAGAAAATGAAGGAGGAAAATTTTGAGTTATTTTCTTTTCCCTCTTATTTTCCTCTCCCCCTTATTTTACCCTTCCCCAATCACAAGCTTAGAGAACCTCATCTTAAGTACAGAAAATATTTCAAATGTGAGTATGACACAAAAATTATAGGCCCAATCTGCCAGTCCTCTTTCTTGTTGGGCTGCATTTTTGACATTTTTGGAATCTGCCATTTAATTCTTCACTTGTCATTTTGCACTCAAAGAAACTTCTCCATATTGTTCAGAGAGGAATTTCCTTTTCTACATGGTTGGTTGATGGGGGGAAGTTTTCCAAAGGCAGAATTACCTTTCCCATATTTTAAGATGAAGAATTACCTGTAGTTTTTTTTTTTTTTTTGGTTCCAACAGAAAGAATTACCTGTACTTTAGAATTTCCAGCCATCTAGAATCATATAAGCCTGTTGAACGAATCAATGCAATATGCTGTGTGCATTATCTAAGAATAGCTGCCCTTGGCATTAATGAAAAAGATGGGTGGTTGGGTTGAATGTACACGATTTAATTTTAATTGATTGTGGTGCTGCGGAGAAAAGGCAACAAGAATTTGATGATTCATTGAGATTCAATGGTTACGTAGCCCACTAATGATAATGAATTAAAAACAACGAAAAAATTATTGGAATTTGGGATTTAATATGGATCCTAATTGATGATCCATAATTGACTAATAGAGAAAAAAATTGTTGGGTTGCAGATAGATAAAGCATTAGAATGATCATGACTTGGATATTATGAAAAACTTCATATTAGGGAACGTCAAATCCTATCAGAGGTGGCAGGCAGGTGACTGGTTCATGTTACGTCAATTTTGAGTTTAATCAATTCACATATTCATCCAAATTATTTAGTGATTTGTAGAAAATATTTCAGATTTATGTTTGAATATCAAATAAGATCACTCATCATTTTTATTTTTTAAATAAGTAAAATATTTTTTAATTTTTCAAAATTAAATATTTTAATAATTTTAATCGAGTCGAATTTAAATAGTTTTAGATGAAATTAGGATAAATTCAATTAAAATTGACCTGTAAATCGAATTAGAATGGAGTCGATTAAAATTTAATTCAAAATTTTTAAATTATTTCAAATTTCAAATTTCTTCTAAATCTAATTCAAATTACTGTTTCTAAATAAGTTTGTATCATATTTTAATTTGGATAAAAACCACCATCTCTAGATTTATTTAAAGTTTTTAAATTATATGGTCAGCAACTAGTTTTAAGACATTGAACCTAAAGCACAGAATCAGAAACATGATTTACTATTTGGTTTTGAAAATGTTTTCATAATTGAAAGCATATACCATATATTTGTCCACTTGATTATCGTTCCAAAGCCAAATCATCCTGTTAGTTCAAGTCCTTGACATGAACTGACTTTTAATTAGGAACTGAATTACGTATCTGTTATTGTTTATCGGTGAACAAATTATTTTTCTACAATGTCTCCTGTCTCCGCTTAACTAGACAATCTGTTTGTTGAATTCAACCCTAAACCACAAAAACAAATGGGTCTCTATATGCCCATCTCATGAGGATATAGAGCTGACCGTATGCATTTCCTCTTCTCGTCATAAATTTCTCTTTTCATTCTGGCTATAATTGAATAATAATTTTTGCACATTATTTTTTCAAATTTTTATGTTCCCATTTTTTGGAAAAAAAGAAAAAAGAAAACATAAATCATAAATACTTGAAGTTAATTTTCTGTGTGTGTGTTCTTAATCAGATCATGGATTGTGTTTGTTTAGTGTTGACTTAATAGACATGAGGATGCATGTGTGGACCAAATAAAGATATACATTGGCTAAATTACAGGTGTTCAAACTTTGAGACAAAATCAACAAACAAATATAAGCATAAAATTACAAAACAAGTGTTTTTTGGACCCCATGGGTTGGGGCTGCCCATGATAATATGTCTAGGACATATCAAAATTGTAAATTAAATTAGAAACAGACAAGGAAACAGATCAGATCAAATGAGATAAGATGCAATGCAGTTAATTCCTAGTATATGCATCCATATCCCCTTCGAATTTGGTCCAACTTTATTTCACTGAAATTTATGCTGGGAATGTTCTCTTAAATGACCACACATGCACTGTTTAATTGTGGGATTGTCAGGTTGGCCATCTTCTGCTCTGCATCATCACTTTGAATGAACATCTTAATTTTTTTTCTTGTTTTTTGGCCTTTTCCCCTTTCAGCTTCTGCATTTTGTCTTTTCGTTAAGTTTCTTAACAATTCTATCACCTTTAATTTTGATCTCTTATTTGTGTCCATTACATGTTATTTGCGAAAGTAAGATCTTGCAGTTGATGCCCTTGATTGATTCATACACTAATAGGAAATTAAAATAGCTGGCATTTGCATTGACATTAAAATTTTAAGAAGCAATCATACCATAATTTATTTCCTCCATAGACTAACTATAATTTATTGAGCAAAATTTAATTTAATTTTTTTTTAGGCCTTTACATGGGAGTAAATTAGAAAAAAAAATTAAAAAGTAAATTTTAAATGAAAATTAACTAATTAATTTTGTTTTCAAGTTTTTTTTTATAATGTAAATGAAAGATAATGGAGGTTAAATATTTACACTCATTAACTTTTAAATACTCATTTTCTTAATTTTCAAATCAAAAATTAGATGGTAAAATATAAAGATTTTCACTAATTTATTCCTTTTAACTTTTTTATAAGTCTCAAACAAAGTGAGTTTGATTAATTTCAATTTATGTTTTATCTTTATAAATTTGCATTTTTCATTCTTAAAAAACTTTCTTTTTTAGAATGAAAATAAAAGTTAATAAGGGTAATAGAAAAATATAAAAATAAATATAAATGAACATTAATTAATTTCACTTTATTTGAAAGTGATTTAAAAAAAATGAGTTAATAGATGTCAACTACTTAAAAAAAATTATTTTACTATTTAACCTTTGATTTGGAAATTAAATATTTAGAGATTTATAAATGCAAATATTTAACTTTTATTAACTATTATTTGTATTAAAAAAATTGCAAATGAGATTAACTAGATAGCCTCTATTTTTGCATTTCATTTTTTAACTTTTTCTAAATCTCATAACTTAACACCCTTAGACCAAAAGCTCATTGATTAATTTAACAACAGTTACAAGATATAAAGGATGGAGAGGAAATGAATGAGAGATTAGACCCATAATATAGATTTAAACATAGTTAAAATGGTTAAAACATATCATTTTCTAACTTTGATCTTGATTCATATATTCTTGATTTGAGACTTTTAAAAAAAGGATATAAATATTTAATTTTTGTTGAAAAAATTACAAATGAAATTAATTGAATAATCACGATTTGCATTTCACTTTTTTTAACTTTTCCTAAATCTCTAAATTCAAAAGCTCTTTGATTAAGATAAATGAGGGAGATTAGGCCTACAATGTGAATCAGGATATAGTCAAAATGGGCAGCATTGACTATCTGGTTGCTTGGACAAATTTTCAACACTCGCACTTTGAATCTTGACTATATATAACTCTTTGTTTTTTGGTTTAGTATTTTAATATGAATAAATTCGTGACAATTAAGCTTTAAATTTTCAGTTATTTAATTGAAATTGAATTTCTCCACTTGAAACTGAAGGTTGAACACAGTAAAAGTAACAAATTGAATTCCTGAAATTAAAGTTGCACAGAATATAGGATCCAATTGGACATCGAGTGGCTAAAATTGAATCAAGCAGGTGAAATAAATCAGAGAGGCTCGATGGATTGAGCTTATGAGCTTGGATCTAAAGATAGCTATAATAATTAGAACTATCTAACCATTTAATTCCTTGAACCTTAAATCATATATATCATTTTTGTTTGATTTAGCATTTTAAAGTGGAATAAAAATTCAATAGACTATTTTATTTTGGTATTTACAGATGTATTTTTAGTTCAAATAGATAAAAGTACAATGCAAAATTTATGCAAATGCATGTAATATTATATTTATTATATAAACAGAAAATAATGATTGTCAATTATGAAAATATATTTTGTATTTTTGTACAATTAGTTTGTATATTTATGATATATTTAGTTACATTGTGAAATAAGAATTACAATCTTATTCCTAATTTATTTTTTGTTTAGTATATTTTAATATAAAATAAAAATTTTATTATATATATAATAATTTATAGTTTATAAGTAAATAAATCAATTTAAGTAATGCGATTTCAATAAAATTTTATTTTTAAATTTTTAAAGCAAATTAATATAAAAGTAAAAATCTTATTTTTATTCTTTTTTGTAGTACAGAAAACATGGTCCTACTACTGTAACATATTTCTTTATAAATAGTTGAATGAAATACATATATTAAGACTTGTTTGATCGGTTAGTGATTAGCAAATAGTGGCTAGCGATTAACTATTATTTATTAATAAATATAAAATATTTGATAATTTAGCACAGAAAAATATAGTTAGATTATAAAATAATAAAAATAATTAGTTTTATGTTAATTAATTTTATATAAAATAAATAAATATAAATATAAAGTTAATACTAGTAAAAAAAATTAAACATTATTTTTTTATATTCCAAATGTTAAAAAAATAGCTTTCAACATTCATTTATTTATTTTAAATAATAAATATTAATTTTTAAATTAAAATACTAAACATTGATATTTATTGAATATTCTTTTTCAATATTTGATTACTCAAATGTTAATGAGTTAATACTAAATCAATAGAACACTAAATGTGAAATATTCATCCTAAAATCTTCTTCACTATCGAGTTGCGGGACAATTATACGCCTCCATGTTTTCAACAAAAGAATATTTATTCCTTATAAAAAATATGAGCAAATAATAAACTATAACTTTATTGATAATCCTAAAATTATATTTTTTGTTTCTTCCAGTTAGATAACAATCTGAAATGAAAAAAGAGGTTGGTATGGATATGTCATAAATCTAGATGGCAGGAGGAGAAGAATGGCTGGAGCAAGTGATGGAGCTTTGAGTTTTCCTATATATTTGCCACTAAGCAGTACTGCAAATTTTGTTGGGTATATGCTATCTGAATTTGCAACCAAAAGTGAAAATGATGAGATTTTGCAGAAAAAAAGTGGAGCAATGAAAGGAAAGGGATAAAAAAGAAAATAAATTTTGTATTATTTTCCGTGAAAGATACAAACTAATCAAAACAAAACTCCAAAGGGATGTTCACAGAGGTCATATCCCATCAGTATTTGGTATTATCTCTTCTGCAGTATCCCATTCTATCAATCAAAACCCATATTTAACTTTTTGTTTGCTTTCTTTTCTTCACCATCTTTTTGCATATTGGCCCAAAAAATAAAATAAAATAAAAGGTGTCCAACTTTTATTTTGCTACTATTTGATGGATTTTGGTGATCAGATAATGATTAAAATCTGTGCTTGTAATTATACTGTCACAAGGTAATAATCATATAGGGGATGTGACCTTAAAAGCCAATTCTAATCAAAGATAAAATGGGATAGGGAGGGGCATCATGTTTTCCTATGGGGTTAAAGAAATTAATTATTTCAAAGTTGAAATAATATGAAGAATTTAGAATTAAATAAAGAAGGCACATTTACAAATTAGGGATTTGTTTTCGAATTAAATTAAAGATTCTTTAGATAACTTGCAAAGACAAATAACCTATCAAGTTTTTCTTTGAATGTGTAACATATTAATACATTTTCCTTTTTAATGTTGAGTGTTTATTTTTTTCTTTTTTTAGAAATATTTTTACTTTTTAATTTATAAAACATGTGGATGATGTGTTTCATTAATGTTACATTTTATTTCAAAAAAGAAATTGACATTTGAAAAACTATATAACAGCTTTAGTTCAAAAAAGTATTGATTTTTATCAATAAATTATAGTTTTATAAATAAAAAGATTAATATATGTATGATTTTTATATTACTTTTAATACAGTGTTTGTTATAATATTTATTTTTATTTAATAATAATAAATTATTCATTGATTGTTATTTAGATTTAAATCTATTATATTATTTATATTTAATATATTATTTAATTTTTTAATAAAATCACTATTATTTTATTTTTTAAAATTTAAAATATGAAATTTATTTATTTAAATTTTATGTCTATACTAATAATTATATTTATAAATAATAATAATTTTATAAAATACTTAATATCAATAAACAACTAACAATTAGTACCTAACAATCAACAATCAATAATAACAATCAACAATGGATAAAATAAACACTCTTAATATATTGGAGAGGTTGACACATTACAATTAAGTTCTAATCCAAACAAAAAATTTACATTTCTAAAATTATGTGTAAATCTTTTAAACAAATAGTTTTATTTAAAATTGAGTAAATATATGTTAATTGTATCTAAAATCAAAATTCATATTAAAAATTATTGCTATTTATTAATATTACTATTATACATATTATTGTATAATAAAAATATGTGTCAGATCAATTAAAATTTCTTTAAAACAAAGAAAAATAAGTTACCTTTTTTGAAAATATTTAAAATTTTATTATCAATTAAGATATTAGTCTATAATTTTTTTATTTTAAAAAAATTTGAACTAATTATTAGTTCCACAATTAAAAATATAATTTTTAAAAAATAACAACTATTTCAAAAATAACATAACATTTGGCTAATTTTAGATAAAATATATTTCATTTTCAATTTTAAAATTGGACATAACCGATATAATTTTGAAAAAATTTTAAATAAAAAATGTATTTTAAAATTTAGATATTAAAAAATATTTATATTAAAATATTAAATACAACTATAAAAATGAAAAAAAAATAAAAAATTTTGCAATCATTAAGCCTATAAATAAATTGAGGGTAGCTCATATAGCACTTCTGTTAAAAACTTGCATAGGCAGAGAATAAAGCTGCCCCCCGACCCCAATGCTTCTTCAATATTCCTTGAATTTATGTTGTGATTCTATTCTGAAGAATCAATTAGTGCCCCCAAAAATGCTAATACTAAAGAAAATCATAATTCAAAAATTCTGTCCAATACAAAACAGAGGCTGTTGCTCTCCTAAGTAAGAAGAAAATTAATATGCGTTTAAGTATGAGGATAGCAATTCTGAGTGCTAAATACCTTTTCTAATTTTTTAATGCAAAAAATAAAAATAAAAAAATAGATAAACCCTCTACTTTCCGACTAGCAAATAAATTGCATAGCTATTCTATTCTGACCTATCTATCCACACATGCATGCATGTGAGATTAATTTCAGGCTTCAAATTAAAAGCCTTTCCTTCACTGTCAAAGCTATGATTCAAATATGGTTATGATTAAATGTTGGAGATATGTGATGTGCCATACTTAGAGTTGATAATTTTTTTATTTGATTCAAAATATAATTTAAATTTATTTAAAAAATAATAATTCAAATATGGTATTATCATAACATAAATTTGAAATAATTTGAATACGAGATACACTTAAAAAAGTTTGAACTAAATTTGTTTAGATTGCAACTGAATTAGTTGATGTATTTAAATATGACTGAAAAAGATTTAACTTTTTGTTTTAAGTGTTGGAGGAGATTACATCAGTGAAATTCAACCCCTATCATCCACTCCTAAAAAAAATTCACTTAATATAGTGCAAAAATTGCTCAATTTAAATTATAAAAAATTTTAAAATTTAATAATATTTTGATTTAAAAAGGTAAAAAAATATAAAATAATGTTACTTGTAATTCAAAAATGATTTGGAATATCTTTGTATATTCTGATTTGATCTACCACATTATATTATCAAAAAATTTAAAATAATTCAATTCAAAATTGATTGAAATTATTAACAATCTCTTTGTGATATACTATGTTGCCTAGAAACTTTAATTAGATCACATTTTTCGTATCTTCCGGATATGTTTTCGCATTTAAATACACTGTATTTTTTTTATATTTTTCATTCACATTTTATGAAATTTTATTTTTTTGAGACATTTTCTATTTTTCAATTTTGTCACATTTATCTCTATTCTATATAGGTGATACATGCCATATTTCGATTTTATGTATTCATAGAATAAAATTTCTAAATTGTATCGATTTTTTATTAAAAATATTAGGACATCAATAAGCTAATTAGTTATTATATATAAAAAGAAAAGAAGCTAATTTGCTGCAATTATTGAACCAAAACCATAGTCCAATATTAACATTAAAAAACCAAAGCGCACGAACTTCAACCTTTGAATAATGAATGGTTCCATTTAGTCAAAATTTAAGCTTATTCCAAAACAGTATGTTAAACCTTTTTTTTTATTTTTTAAATTTTAATTTGTTGATGCCTCTAGAAGGACTTAATAAAATCACAATAAAAAAAAGGGGGTAAAATGAATAGAATTGAGGAGGCTTTGTGTTACTATCAAATAAGTGGCACATGGAGGGCGTCTGGACCCAGTAAGGCCAGGTCCCCTACCTACAAATTGGACTCACATGCATTTCAACAGCATCATAAAATTAGAGATTACATATTCATTAACAGTCACCTATTTTTACAACATAAGACTTTGAGGTGGTGATCAATATAACCCCACGGGTGTTTCGTGATCAGATTAGTGCAGAAGCTCTCTTAAATACTTCTGTCTTGATTTATAGGCGAATATTTCTCTTATGTTTATACTGTAGTAAAAATTCTTTAATAATCGTTATTTTTTAAAATAATATTTTTAACGTACCAAAATAAATAAGATTAAAGCGTACAAAAAAAAAAAGAAAAGAGAATTTAGAGCTAAAACTCTGATAAAATGGTATTCTCAATAAGAAAAAAAAAACTTCAGTTAATGTCTAATTAAGGATTGCTTAATGAAGTGAATCCTTTTCTTGTAGCCAATACGACGCCGTTGCAGTCAGGGGTACCTTTCTTATTAGTCAATTGCATGCTTAGCAAACGCATCTTGAAAATCGGTGCACAATACAAACCTTTTTTACTTTTTTTTTTTTTTGTTTTTTGAAATACAAAACATAACCCTTTTTAAGAGAAAAGAACAAACGCTTTTTGACCGTCTGGCTTTCAGAAAGGGCATTCTTCGCATGAAAATACCAAGATTGCCACCATTTTACCTTCCCTCTCAAGGATTTTTACCTTTTTTTCTTTTTCTTTAGTAATATATTTTTTATTATATTATAATATTATTTTATAAAATTTTAAATTATTTATAATTATTAATTATTTATGATAAATTTTATTATTATTTTAAATAATTTTATTAACATAAAAGTTATTTAAAAATTAATAATATTATTATTTAATTATTTTAAAATTATATTAATTATAATATTATTTACGGTATTGTAATATTATTAGTACAATTCTAGGCAACTATCTATTTTGTTTTTGTTTTATAAGAAGGCAACCCGTGTTCTATAGAAATAATAAAATATATTTTCATTGATAAATAAATTATATGACATTTATAAAAGAAAATAAATTGTATGATCTAGAGTATAAATATAAAATCGATCCTTAATACTCATATTAATTGCATATTAAGTCAGTTTCAAAATCATAATTCTATATTTACCGTAAATTTTCTTTGATAATTTTACATTTTTATCAATTATGAAGATTTCAATTAAATATAGTGTTATAATGCGATGTGAATTGAACTCCATATGATATACCATAATAGATTTAAAATATGATACTTAATAAAATAGTAATATATATATTGTTAAACAACTAATTTCAAATCATTAAAACTCTTTAAAAAAGAGATAAAATAATAAATCTAAAATTAAAACTCTTAAAAAATATATAATAAAATAAAAACTAACAAGTATAATAAAATAACTCATATCATTAAAGAAAATAAAAAAAGAGATAAGAAAATGAGGTTTGTTATTGATAGTATATATTAATAATAACTTCAAAATACTAAAAAATAAGAGTTATTTTCAGAAAAAATAACGATTAGGACTTATATATTGGCTACAACTCAAACTATTGTTGCCATCTTATTTTTCTTTTCTTTTTTTTTTAAATATTCAATACTTAGTTAATTTTTTTATAAAGTCATATTTTGATCTTTTAGAAATAGTAAATAATAATTGCTGTCGTAGAGCATATTTGGCATTATCATTCTAAAAATTAGAAGAGATTTTCAATTTAAATTTTATATGTAAAAATTCTTATTAAATTGTTAAATACTAAATTATTTTTTAAGATATTTTATTTATAAAAAATAATTTTCTAATTTTTATCTAAATCATATTTTCACAATAATAATACTAAATTCGGTAAAATTACTTAGAAGTAAACCGCATCATTTAAAACAATAAAAAAAGGCAAAGGATTTTCTCCACCCAACAAAAACGATATGAAAAAAAAAAAGATATTTAAAAAAAAAATTATAAAAAATAAAAAAATTCAGAAACGTTTTCGGTACCAGAAAAAACAAATGTGAACAAGAGTTTCATAATCCCAATCACACGAGCATTATCAAACTCAAGCTTTTACAACTGCTCAGGGTTTAAATCGTACTAACAAGGAAATGCCACGTGAGGCGGGCGGGTTGGCTTCCCACAATATAAGGACAAATGCAATTTATCTTTCTCTTTGCTCATTTTCACATGTCTGTCTTATGTTTTTACAATTACCGCTCCCCCCTTTTTTTTTTTTTTTGAAAGATAATTACTGCCCATTGGATGCCACCTAAAAAGGTAATACTGATGGATTTTTTTTTTGGCGCTGCATCCTGCAATTCACTTTTTCATGAAGAACAAAGTCTAGTGATTGTGTCAGTTGGATTAGCATGCCTTCCTAATTTAATTCTAGATCCTATTTTGTCAACACTTTTTATTTATTTATTTATTATTATTATTATTACTAGTTTAAGCAAATGCATTACATTCTTTTAATAAATTAAATAGGTAAACCTTTTTTAATAATCATTTAATAACAAAATGTCTTCAAAATTTTGACTTGAATAGAAGCAAATATTTCTTAAATTTTATTATCATACAATATAATTTGTACATGGCAAGCATGATCAGTTGTCTCAAGTGTCTGTCAATGTTTTTAAAATTAAACCGATTAATGAATTGATCAACTAACTGTTTTACAGATCGATCAATCTAATTCAACCAGTTTAATAACAAATTAAATTTAAAAAATATTATTATAAAGATTTAAAAATAAAAAATATGTAAATATATTTAAAATACTTAAAAATATAAAAATTACTTTGAATATCGAACCAAATCTAATTGGACCGATCATCAATTCGATTCTCAAATTTATCCATTTGACTAACCAGTTAACTGTGATTTTCAAAACACTAATGTCTATAAATATAAAAGACAGAATGCTCATTGGAGATAATTATATAGCTTAGCTGCCAAAGGCAATTGTAAAAAATTATGATTGAAGATTTCAAGTTGAACCCACCATTCTTGTCTCGACACACAGTACAGCAACGGCGATGGCAATGGTAACTTTGAGATAATTACCAAAAGCATGGGCAAATTGGCAAGCCAATAAAAAATAAATCACTTTTGATGGATTAAATTTTCTAAAGCATTGGCCAGCGAATTAACAAAAGTAGCAGTTTGTAACTTTGTTTGATCAACCACATTATTATTTTTCTCATGTGACTGCCCAACCTCCAACTCCATGTATATAATTAAGCTCTGAATCCCAAACAACAACAGAAGAACATCAACAAACCTTCACATCACACACACTTATGCCCCATTACCACTGCCAACACTAACCCATCATGGCTTCAACCATAACTCCTAGAGATGAATCCGACTACGACAGTAGCTCTTCCTCCATCACCGTACCGGACTCTAGCCGCAGCTGGATGAGCAACCTCAGCTTCGGTAGCCGCCGGAGTTCCATCTCCATCACTTCATCTTTAGCTGACTCTTCACTATCCACAACCCACAAGCCACACAAGGCCAACCAAGCCGCATGGGAGGCCATAAAGAGGCTGCAAATCGCTAGTGGCCGAGTTGGGCTCGACCATTTTCGCCTCCTTCGCCGGTTAGGTAGTGGTGACTTAGGGAATGTGTATCTTTGCCAGATAAGGAACCCTGTGGTGGGTTTGCCTCAGTGCTTTTATGCCATGAAAGTGGTGGATAAAGAAGCACTTGCTATAAGGAACAAGTTGCAGAGAGCTAAAATGGAGAAGGAGATTCTTGGTATGCTTGATCATCCTTTCTTGCCTACTCTGTATGCTGAGTTTGAAGCTTCTCATTACTCATGCTTGGTCATGGAGTTCTGCCCCGGCGGCGATTTGTACGCTGCTAGACAACGCCAGCCGGGAAGGCGATTTACCATTTCATCTGCTAAGTAAGTCACTGCCTTTTTCTTTTTTAGGGTTTAAAGTTTTTAGTTTTTAGTTTTTTTTTTTTCAAAAAAACTAGTTTGAACTTAAAATTAAAATTGCAGCTTCATAATCCAAAATCACTAAAACAAAATACATTAGCTATACTATCTTTTTTTTTATTCTTTGTACATTAATTCATTAAATGAAAATCACTGAGAGAGTTTGAAATTTAATTTTTCTACGTTATAAGAGACACTGAATTAATTTCTGTATTGTTTATTCAGTATTCTTTTGACCTAGAAGGTGTCATATATTTTTGGTTTGTTTCTAAAGCAAATAATTAGTCGGTACTTAATAATTCTGTTCCGAAATGAAATAAGGATGTGATTAGTGACACTTAAAAACTGTAATTATTGTGTTGTATTAGAAAACTGTAGCCAACTAATTAACCCAGTAATGATTACATTTATGTGCAGGTTTTATGCTGCTGAGACACTCTTAGCCCTAGAGTATCTCCACATGATGGGAATTGTTTATAGAGACCTTAAGCCAGAAAATGTGCTTGTAAGAGAAGACGGTCACATCATGCTTTCAGATTTCGATCTTTCGCTTAAGTGCGACGTCGTTCCAAAGCTTTTAAGGTCATCAAAATCCAAGTTATTGGAAACCATGGATGTTGACAAAAATAATGAAGATACTTGTTTTACACCTTCTTGTGCCACACCTATACAGCCTGTACTTTCTTGTTTATCATCTTCCAGCAAGGAAAAGAAGGCTACTGCTAAAGTGAGAACAATCAAAGAACAAGTTGATCATGATTATGATCAAGATCACGAAGAACTTGACACAGAATTAGTGGCTGAACCGATCAACGCTCGATCCAAGTCCTTCGTGGGGACCCACGAGTACTTAGCACCAGAAGTGATATCAGGGCAAGGGCATGGAAGTGCAGTAGATTGGTGGACACTAGGGGTGTTCTTGTATGAGATGTTATATGGAAGAACACCTTTCAAAGGTGAAAACAATGAAAAGACCTTGATTAACATCCTTAAACAGCCATTAACATTTCCAAGAACTGTTGTTAGTAGTAGTAAAGAATTTGAGGAAATGGTCAAAGTTCAAGATCTTATAAGCAAACTTCTAGTGAAGAATCCCAAGAAAAGAACTGGAAGCTTAAAGGGTTCTGTTGAAATCAAGAGGCATGAGTTCTTCAAAGGTGTGAATTGGGCTTTGATTAGATCAGTTAGGCCACCTGACGTACCTAATGATCATCTCTGTAGCAAGATTAGAAGTAGTAGTAGTAGTAGTAGAGCTCACATACCAAAGTTGAGCAAAAAAGAAAGAGAAGCACCATATCAGATTCCTCATCATCATTTTGATTACTTCTAAACTCGGAAATGTAAATAAATAAAAATTTAGGTTAAACAGGAAGTGAAAAATATCAATGTATGACACCAAAGATTGATAGTACTCCTATGTTCCTCTGTTTTTCCTACTAATTAATGAGAGATTAATTATATATTAGTAGATATAATTACTATAGTAGTAGAGTCTGGTTGTAATTAATGTAGCGGGGCTTACGTGTAAAAGGGAAGGATCCCATAATTGTGGCAGTGTGATCGTCATGAGAAGTGTATGAAGTCATGTGATGATCTATTAAAAAAAAAAAAAAACCAGTCATGTGATGACAATTATGGCACTTTTCCAATGATGGGTAAATATAATAAAACAAGAGAATGAATTGAGAGATGGATTGGAACCTTTTTTATGAGTTTCTTTTCACTCATTACCGATTTCATTGCAAATGCATTCACATGTCCCTTGCTTTCACCGATTCAAAGAAACAAACAAACAAAAATTTCATCATTTCTCCCCGCTCCTCCTCGTCAATTTTCTTGCAATCTTTTTTCCCGTCTTATAATATGTAATAAATAGCAAAATGTATATGTCATAATTCAAAGCTTCAACATTGTTGGTTATACCAAAAAAATACTCATTTGAAATGATTAATCTGTATTAAAAATGAATCTTATAGAAGTACCAAAAACATATCATTTGAAAGATTTGGGACTGAATCAAATGTTAATTGCACCAATCCCGCACATGATGATAAGGAACATTGTGGGAGTCCAATCTTACAATTTTTTTGGAGTGCTGGAAATTGACGTATCTCTGATGCGTATTAGTACTGTGAGATTTACAGAAATGATGATGTGGGAATTAGAGGAATTGATGGTTCATGGTCGAAGAGAGTCGACGCCACACCTCGAAGGGGGTATAAAGTCAACAGTATATAAAGGTCAAACAAGAGCAAAATAGCTTTTTCAACCAAATTGGATGGCAATTTTGGGACTGACACAATCGTCAGTGGTCAGCCTGCAGTAGCACGCGAGGAGAGACCCTTCTTTATCCTTTTGTTCCCTTTCCCTCTCCTTCACCACTTTCTACTGTTTATTATGCCCGATAGCATGCATGACCAAAACTAAAGTGATCGTAGGGCTTATTTCATTTACTATATGCATATAATCCAATATTCTCTTGTATTCATTACCAGATAAATATTTTTCATCAATATAGAAAAAATACCAAAGTAATAAAGTATGCAAAAAACAGAAGATGAAAAGAAGATTACTCATGAGTAATGCATCACCTTTTCTGTTCTCTTCTTTTCGACTTCTTCTTCTTCTTCTTCTGCTTCTTTATCTTTTCTAGCAG
Source organism: Omphalea diandra (assembly GCA_949677035.1). Lineage (NCBI taxonomy): Eukaryota > Viridiplantae > Streptophyta > Magnoliopsida > Malpighiales > Euphorbiaceae > Omphalea > Omphalea diandra. The sequence continues at coordinate 15,702 of CATIWR010080156.1, forward strand.
TCAAATGGTATGAAAAGTTATCAAAATCTCGGAAATTTTGTTTAGGAGAACAGAATGATGGGAATGAAAATTCTATTGTTTTTATTTTACTAATTCAATAGCAAAAGAACTCATTAATAAAGTGATTGTATATGAGCTTTTGCCTGTTGACATGCTTAAATTAATGAAAAGAAGAAGACAATAATCTAACATCATCAACAATATATAATAGGATTAATTAGGATTTGAGTGCGTGTCAAATTCAACTTATTGTGATGTTTACTTTATTGTATTTATCGCTCTACCATTGAGTTCAAGTCATTATTTGAATTTGGGCATTTCTTGTTTTTCTTTTTCTTTTTATTTTTATATGGGAAAGGTCAAAAAATGGACTCAAATTGCGTGCTACAGAGCATAACACGAAATGTATTTTTCTTTATAATAAATTTGATTATATGAAATGACTAAAATTATATTGAGTTATAAAATGTAAAAGAATTCATAGGCCTCGGTAACCGGCCCAAAACATACATGGTCCATCGGACAACTTCTATGAACTAAGGATGACATCGTTCAACCAACTGGTCCCCAATAACATTATTAAGGAGTGTTAGTAGTATTTATATGCTATTTCCAATAGCAATTTCGGACAATAAAATAAAAGAAATCATCTTTTATTTATTTATATATTAAGTAAAATCATTTAAAATAAGGGAGAATTTGGATTAAAGAGTTAAGAAAATTTATTAAAAACCCAGAATTCAGCTACACACATGTGATTGAAATTTATGTTGGTCCACAATCCAGATTGGTATATCAATAATTTTATTTATTCGACCACCTATCAGCATAGCAAAGTCATATGGTCTAAAGTTCAACCAGTATTTAAGCACTAGTCAAAGTAAATATATATTACATTCTGATGAAAAATACTATCAATATTGCAACTAATATGTGATTAATTCACATAATGATGTTTGAATCCCTTGACAGAATACATCATATCAAAAAAAAAAAAAAAGGTCATGTTCAGAATTAATAAACAAAAATGGTGACTAACTAAAAAAAGAACTTGGTATAGTTTGCATTTGGTGACATAATTAAGCCCATCTCGTATAGTCAATATTTGTTCTAATGTAAATGGCGATGTACAACTAATAATCTTTATATAGCCTTTTAAAAATGTGTCCGCAAATGCAAGCAAGTAATACATTTTTAGATCTTCTTTAATTTTTTGGCCTATAGTAGAAATAGAACTCTGGGTTTTGCTTATTATTCTTGGACAAATGGTACATTGCATCTATCAACAACATTGTCGATTAGTTATCAGAAACATTCAACACTTAAACTAAATAGACAACTCTAAATTAAGTATATATGGGTTTTTCAATTATATCTTTAGCCAAAATGAATATCAGATTATTGATTTTTCTATCTGAAATACAACTATGAACATCTTTGATGCACACTGCAATGCAGTTAATTGCATTATATTATTATAATACCTTGATCTTCAAAAATATTAAGACGCTTCTATAAATTATCGCAAAAGAATTAATAAATTTATATATAATGAAAATTTTAAACAATATTCATTTATAAAACTTTCACAAGACGTAGGTAATATTTTTACTATTTCATATAATTATCTGCCAGTTTAGATAGCTTAATCTAAAAAATATTAATCGAAGCAATAGAATATTTTGTACAAAATATTAAAAAATTACACATACACTTAAAAATTTTACATAAAAAATGATGAATAATAAGAACCAATAGAAAATATTCTATTTCATAATTAGTTTTTATCGTTATATATCTTGTACAATTTTTAAAATATTTAAATAATAATTTTGTTTGAAGTATAATTTATGTAATTTACTGATCACTTTGGATATTTTTTAAAAATAATATATATATATATATATGAAAATTTCACATAAATTTTTTTATGCAATTTTAAAATATTTGAATAATTCTAATTCATTTACCACGTTAAATAATTTTAATTTAATAAAAAAATTTTAAAATAATAAATTCTATAATAATTTTATTTTTAAAATATTTTTTACTTTTTCTAATATGTATTAACAATTCACAAACAACAATAACATGGGGTTAATTAGCACGTTTAAGGAGGCTTTGTAACCCTAAGCTTGTGGAGGGGAAGGAAAATAAGACGATAAAACAAAAGAGAAAAGGTAAAATCTTTTGTTTGGGAAAGGAGGAAAAATATTTGAAATTTTATGGAGAGAAAATATGAAAGAATAAGGGGATTTTGCTGAAATGATCATTTTGTCCCTAGACATTGTAAAAAATTATAGAATCTGAGTAAAAATCAAACCAAACCGAAAATTTAACCGAACCGGGCTGGTTTGGTTCAATTCGGTTTGATTCTTTAATAAAATTGGTTTATTTGGTTATAATTCTAAAAAAATTTGGTTTTCGGTTTTTTAGATAGAAAACCTAAAACATTGAATTAACTGAAATAATTAATAAATCAAACCTATTTGAATTTAATCAAATTTAAAATACATGTAATTTAATTGAAACAAACTTAACCGAACTGAATTTTTTATAAGATCGATTTGGTTCGGTTTATAGACACATAAATTTCAATTTAATCGGCTCGTTTAATTCGATTTTTTAAAAAATTTTGGTCCGGTTCTATTTTAAGAATAAAAAATTTAGTTTATTAAAATTTAGTAAAAAACCGAACTGAACCTATCGAACTGTCTGTTTGTTTACTCCTAATTACCAGGACAAAAGTTGTTTCATTTGTTCTCATCTTCACTCGGCAATTCCCGGATAATATTCAATATTTAAAAAATAATTTTGTTACATTTCAATATTAAAAATATTTTAAAAAATAAATTTATTGAAAATATTTTTGTTACATTTCAATATTTAAAAATATAACTCAATCTATAAATATATATTTTTAACATTTCAAATATAAAAAATAATTTTAGAATTTTTTTCGCATTAACATTATATTTATCATTATATAAATTTTAATTTCATATAAAATCAATTAATTTATAAAATAATTATTTTTTACCATTATACAATACAATTATATATCCAAATATTTTCTTTAATAAAGGATAAAATTGAAAATGTATGAAATATTATTTTTCTTTCCTTCTATATTTGATTATCCAAATAAGGGAAAATAAATTTATTTTTCTTCTCTTTCATTTTATCCAAACATGAGAAAGAAAAATAAAGAGAAAAAATACTCCTTATTTTCTTTCGAATTTTGCCAATCACAGTTTAACTCTCTTATACGAAAAATAATCCAATATTTGGACCGAAGATTATAGTTTGGTCCTATAGCACGCGTGGATAAATTCTCTTATGTACAGTCAATGGTTGCACTTCCCGATATAATCACATGTTTGGTTATATTAAAATAAGAAATAATATTTTATTTTAAGATAAATATTTTAAAATTTGTATTTAGTACATCTATATATAAAAGAATAATAAAATATTTTAAAATTTTATTCTTAAAATTTAATAATAAATTCAAATATTAAATATAAAAATAAAAAAAAATATTTTATTTTATTTTAATTTATCGATGTAACAAACAAACAGGTTTTAGCATTATAAATTTACGACTTCTCGGAATATGTATATATCTACATCCTTCAACTTATGGACCAAAATCTATTTCGTAGTCTGGGGGGCTACACAGCCCATGTTCTCAACTCTCTCTAACATTGCATCTTTGTTAGCATAAAAAAAACTGTTAAAAAAAACATCTAAAAACCAATTTCATTTTTCCATTATGGGTAGAATTATTAGGTTATCAGATTGAGCTGCATAAAATATTTTTGAGTTATCTTTGATTTTAAAATTAGATGAGATACTCAAACTCTTGAATTTTGTTAAATAAATAAATATATAGTTTTTAATAATTTAAAAATATGAAATTTAGATCGTTTTAAATCAAATTGAGTCAAATCTTTTTTCAATCTCATTTTAACAAATTCAATTGAATTTGATTTGAAAATTTCTAAACTATTTTAAAATTCTTTTTAAATTTGAATTGTGTTTAATTCATTTTTTCAAATTGATTTAGATTAAGTTTTCACACTGAGCAAAAAATTACCACAAATAATGATGGTAACATATTTGGTTAGTTTGGAAAATTGAATGAGCTCGCAAATAAATGTCAGATTTCAAGAATCATACTATGCCAAATTCATACTTTAGAATATTTAAATAAAATTGAAGAAATAATGTTAAATGTTGTACTAAAAAATAGAAATTAAATTATTTCAATACAATCTAAGTTATCAATTCAAATATAAAAATATTTATTGATATTATCCAAATTAATATAAGTTGGATTCACTTTATTTATCACAAACTAAATTCTGAATCTATTTACACTGATATTTTATCATAAATTTAACTTGTCCTATATACATCGCTTTTCGGCCATGCTTATCAAAAAATACAATCCACTTTATGAAGTATTATTCTCTTTAAAAAAACATTATCTTATTAAGAAAGTATAATTTTTTCAAAAGTATCATGGTTTTTTCAAAAGTATCATCTTATTCAAAAAGTATGATTCATTCTCATTTGGGTGAAATAGTTTATTTGAATTTCTATATAAAGAGCACTAAGAAAGTATATTTTATGTAGTCTCTCATACACTATAACCCTCAAATATCAAATTTAACTTAATTATTAGAATAGACATTTGGCATAATTCAACTTTTTCTTATTTTATAAGTTTTGGCTGAAAAAGATCACTAACTACCAAGTTGAAATTATCAAAATCATCATTTACCAAAAAAAAACCTAAATTTTATGAATAAGATATAAAATAAAATCAAAGTCTAAAAAATAGCATTCCACTCCCAATTATACAAGCCAACAATTCCACTGAAAAAAAACCCCCCTTAGACTTCCACTCCCAATTATGCAAGCCAACAATTCCATTAAAAAAAAAAAAGACCCTTAGAATTCACTACTCAATAAGGTTTTGACATGTTGGTAGGATAAAAATATATCTAATTATATCGTTGTTTTTTTATTTGATCAAAATATGACTGGTTAAGATTTAGAAAAATTTAAATCAATTAAAAATATATGATATTTACATAAATAGATAACCGACTTAAATGGATCAGTTTTCTTTTTTTAGATTATATTTTAACAAATAAATTAATTTTTATAAAATATATAAAATTATCTTTTATAGTACATTGAAATAATAAATAGCAAATGATGATAAATATATTAACTTTAAAAAAGTTTAATAACATATAATTTTTTAATATTTCAAATATAATTAAAATAAATCTCGATTCGAATAACACATTTAATGGTAATAAAATTTTGAAATTATAAAAATTTCAAAATTTATTTTAAATTTTAATAATTTTAAATTAGTATAATTAAATTATGATACTTTAATTCTGCTCAATCAAAAGCAATAATCTAAAATCTTTAAAAAATAATGAAAAAAGGAATTAAGATTAAGTGATAGTGATTTGTAACATTTACTAATATATATATATATATATATATATATATATATATATATATATGTTAAAGATTGGCCAAATATCAAAATTTAATGTTCTAATTCAAATTAAAATTTTAAAAATTCTGATATAATTCAATTCAATTGAATGAATTATTTTTTACTATTTATTTGGATTGAGGTAAAATAAGGGAGTAATGAAAATAAGAAGAAAAAAAAAAGATTTATTGTAATTTTTCATTAGTTGGAAATAAAAGAAAAATAAGAAAGAAAATAAAATAACTCTCATTTTTTTTTTAAAATAAAGAGAAAATATAATGATTAAAAAGAATTATGATAAATTTATATTTTTGTCCTTGATATTTCTATATTGAAAAGAAAAAATAAATTTATTTTTTCTCATCTATCCAAATACGAAAAGGAAATAAATAAATGAAAATAAAACTAATTTTTTATTTTTATTTAAATATGAGAAGAAAAAATAGGTAAAAAATTTTTTCTCTTTTTTTTTTTTTTTCTTTCTAAACCATTTTTCATAATTTTCATATTTATTTGGCGACCCTGGCCGTAGGCTCCAAAAAGTGCCATGTGAAGTGACCGATGGAAAATCTGTCAATTAGTACAGAGTCTGTCTACATAGAACCACGCCCACCAACCAAACCTGCCCCTCAGGCGAAGCGAAACCATGAACTAAGAAGGCAAACCCATCGACAGGCTTTATTTTTCAGTACCGTATCATCCACAAAAGCGAGCAATCCATGAATCCAGGCCCTTGATAAGGGACACTTGTGGTAATCTTATGACAGTTGCACCTGTATTCAGAAGCACATGATGTTGGACGACGAAGTACAAACACCCATGGTTTTTGCGGCACCTTTTATAGTAAACCACTGGCTTGGCCTCTCATTGCATCAACGAAATTATAAAAATTAAGGAAACTTAACCAAAGTAGCAGTAATATATATATATATATATATGATCAAGAAAATGCATTTATATATTTATGTGCGGAACACGAGAGGATAAGATAAAGTTTGCACGCATCGTGATGCCTCTTGTTTCTTGCTTAATTACCATTGAAATCTTGCACAACCATTTGCCCTTTGATTCTGCCTTTTTACCCAAGTATGTTCTTTCTTTCAATTTCTTCTCAGAGAAACGAAAATTTCAATGGAGAACACACCTACTATTAGAAAAATTTGTTAGTTGAAAGTAATTACCTTCTTGCAACATGACTCAGTGTTCATAATCTATGTGCTATGAGTATTTTCCACTCACTTGATAATGATAACCCACCTACTATTGTTACTGTACCCAAAATTCACTCACAAAATCTGATAATTAACATGAAAATTATGTAATAAGTTACATTAGTTCATTTTCAGTTAATTATGCGCTAAATTATAAAATTATTATTCAGAATAATTCAAAAATATATTGATCGTAAAACGAAAAAGTCGTTTAACTTATTCAAGAAAATATTTAATATATAAAGCACAGACAAATTAACTAGAATAATAACCAACTTTTGTTACAGGCTCTAAGGAAAAAGAAAAAGTAGCACATGAATCATCTGACAAGAAACAAGAACAGAAATCCAAGTGGAAAACAAGTGACTATCAGATGCTAGAATTGAAGTGAAACCATCAAACTCTACCCCTTAACATCTGGGGCACCCTATATCCCGTATACATAAATACAACAACTCCAAACTCCCTATAAATATGCAACCAAATCTCACTCTTCTTCAAGAAACGCATTTGCTTATTTGATTGTATAGCATCTTCTTCTTTTAGCTTAAGCATTTGCTCATTATTACTATTGCTAGCACAATGGCCAAGAATGTAGCTCAATCCCCACTCGAGAAAAATAGCTTAGCTGCGCTAGACCAAAAGCTGGCCTTAGCAAAGCGCTGCTCTCACGGTACCCCTCCCTTTTCCCTTCTCTTCTTTTTTTCCTCAAAGTATATACCTGTCTATTTAGGCTTAGCTCTCTCTGTTTTCTTCTCTTTTTGAGCATGGTCTTGATCATTTCTTGCGCAATTATGAGTTTTCATCAACTTGCTCTTCTTGGGTATTTCTTAATTATCATGATATGATGACAGTTTAACATATTATAAAATGCGGCGAAGCATTGTATTAATTAAGTTTCCTAAACAAGACACAGTATTGAAGAGGATCCAAGTGTAATAATATGATCAAGATTTAGCAGATGATGGTCCCACTACTATGAGACCTTTCAGAGGTGCCTTGATTTCTCACTTTTAATGTTTTAAAGATTAGTGAAAGGAGAGGCCTCTTTGTTGAAGGGGGACCATGTTCCATATACCAAGGACCTTTACTTTTTCAGGAGTTGCATAAAATGGATTTATAGCAGGATTGATGGCTTTTCCTAATGGCTAGCTTCTTGTGCATGTTAATTGTTCTATAGATTAAATTTTAATTTTCATCCAATCCTCGTTAATTATCTTCCATATTTGAGTCCAGTTACTTATTCAGTTCTCATCACGTTTCCTACTTAAAAGTAATTATTTAGATTCTAAAATTAAAATATGCTTTGATGGTTGAGCAGAAGGCGTAGTTGCAGGTGCCAAAGCAGCTATTGTTGCCACCATTGCTACTGCCATTCCAACTGTAAGTGGTCTTCCTCATTAGTTAACAATTTATCTGCAAGAGACAAACATGAACAAACAAGATTTCAGTTTTCACCTATCCTATACTCCAAAAACCTAAAAGATTTCGGTTTGATGTGTGTAGCTGGCTAGTGCAAGAATGCTGCCTTGGGCAAGAGCTAATCTCAATCACACTGCTCAAGCTCTCATAATCTCTACAGGTTAATTAATTATCATATAAATAAATTTAATTATATTAACTATTTAGTTTCTCCTGTACCGATTACTGAATTATACATTTGTTTGCAGTTGCTGGAGCAGCATATTTCATTGTTGCTGATAAGACTGTCCTGGCTACCGCCCGAAGGAACTCTTTCAACCAGAACTCTAACACCAAGGCTTGATTTGCCAATGTGGACTTCAATTTATACTACATTTTTTCCAGCATTCTAAGAATATTTTATGTATATCTACCATCTAATGTAAAATAAAGGACTTTTCATCTCAAGAGCATAAGAGCATTTATGCACTAAACAAGCACGTTGAATGAATGGAAATTCTGTTAATTAATCTATGTGTAAGGGATTGGTAAAAATTAGCATCGTATTCCTACTGATTCAAGATCACCAATAGTCTTTACATGAGCAAGAACCATCTTTGAAATGATGGAAACGATTTCTATCCCTAGCAATAATTTCTCTTTTGAAGATCTTTGATATTAGCTTAGTTGCAGAATGACAATTTCCACATACACGAAGATTCTTGACTATTCTTATTGTCGTCCCTGGCTTTGTACTGATCAAACCAAAAGCAACGGCCAACTTCTCACTATGATGACTCAAAGCCCCTTCTTTCCATTCCTCATCCATATCATATAGAACCTCAGATGTATCCGGTTTGAATCCTGCCTTCTCCAAAAGGATATCTATTTCATCTAGCATCTTGTAGATCTCTTCGCTTAAGGGATGTACCTTGTCCCCGACAAGAAACTCATGAACTATGTTATCCACCTCAATAGAGCTGCAACCGGGAACTTTCTTCATTCCATAATCATTAAGCCTAGCTCTTATCCTTGCTACGTCCCCCCATCTACCGGCTGCTGCATAGATGTTTGATAACAGCACATAGGCCTCAGGATTCTCAGGCTCCACTTCAAAAAGATGCTCGGCAACATATTCAGCCAACTCAATGCGTCTATGAATTCTACAAGCCCCAAGCATAGATCCCCAGATGGCCCCATCTGGATTCATTTTCATATTTTTCATCAAGGTCTCTGCTTCATCAAACAACCCAGCTCGGCCTAGAAGATCTATCATGCATCCGTAGTGTTGCAAACTTGGAGATACCTCATAGTCTTGGATCATAGAATTAAAATACTGGCGTCCAAGATCTAGCAAACCAGCATGTTTACATGCAGATAATACACTAACAAAGGTGATATTATCTGGTATGAATCCTTCATCAGTCATTCTTGAGAAAAGGCAAAGGGCCATATCTGCACGGCCATGCATAGCATACCCATAAATCATAACATTCCAAGAAGCCAAACTTTTAGGATTCATGCCATCAAAAATTTGTTTAGCTGCCTCTAAATTACCACATTTTGAATACATGTCGACGAGGCTTGTCCAAAGAGCACCATTAGCCATATTCTTCCTGTTCCTGTCTATATAAGCATGAATCCATTTGCCAAGGCCAAGAGCACCCAAGTAAGCACAAGCTGGAAGAACGCTTAACAAGGTCACATCATTAGGCTCTACATTTGATTGCAGCATTCGCCTAAAAACAGCCAACGCTTCCTTGAAGTAGCTCATATGGGTATAACCGCCTATCATGATATTCCATGAAACCACATTCTTATTTTCTATACTCTCAAACAAACTGTTAGCTTTCTCCAAGTCCCCACACTTAGCATACATATTAACAAGTGCATTTACAAGCCTAAGATTCGATCCAAGTCCACGTTCCTCAATCCAAGAGTGGACCCAATTCCCCACATTGAGGGATCCTGACTGAGCACAAGCGGAAAGGACACTAAACATTGTGCTCATATTTGGTGTGATATTCGCTCCTCGCATCTCTTCAAAGAATGCCAATGCCTCTTCAAATTGACCACTTTGAGCATACCCCGCTATCATCGCATTCCAGGAAACAACATCTCTAACAGGAATTTCATAAAAAAGCTTTCGAGCTTCCTCCATCAAGCCCTTCGAAGCATACCCAGTAATCAAAGCCGTAAAAGAAACCACATCTCCCATACGACTTTTATTAAACAACAATCGCGCATCACTAAATTCACCATTTTGAGCGTACATATTGATCAAAGAAGTATGCACAAACGCATCATTCCGAAATCCAAGCTTCAAAACCTGTCCATGCATCTGTTTCCCTACATGGGTACCTTCAATTTTTGAGCAAGACTTTAAAACAAAAGGAAAAGTATGAGTATTAGGATTGACACCGGATAAAATCATACGAATGTAGTATTCTACAGCTAAAATTGGAGATTCACTAAATGAAAAACCCCTTATTATATTATTCCAAATCACTTGGTTGGGTTTTTCGATGGCCTCGAACAGGGAGAGAGCGTAAGAGAGATCACCAGAAGGCGAAATGGCGCAAAAATGAATGAGTTTACTGAGTGCAAATTGGGTTTTGTGGAGACCAGACTTGATGATTTGGGAATGGATTTGTTTGAGAGTTTGGATGTTTTGGCAGTCGGAGAGGAGAGCCACAGATGGATGGTTTTGAAGACGCTTGTATGGAGGATCTGACGAGGGAAGAGTATGGTGGCGAATCGTTGGATTTGAGACTGCAAGTGAAGGAGAAGAGAATAACATAATTGTGAATGGTACTGTTGAAAAGAAAAATGATAATGATAACCATAACCATAACCATTAGCTTCTGGTGGTTATGTAAGTGACTTCGATACCCGCCGAAAGAAAATGATCTGGGCTCGTTTCAAGCCAGACGAAGCCCAACTTCTTCCCTAGGCCTAGTTCGGCCGAAAGGTCCAAAATGAGAAGACTATTTTTATATTTTAATTCATTTTATTTATTAGTTTTCCAAAAATAAGCATAATAGAAATGATCAAAATCAGTATCAAATATAATTATTTATTTTTTAAAAAAATTGTAAAAATCTGTTTGAAAAATAATTTATTTTTCATTGATTAAGATATTAAAAAATATTGGAAATTATCTTTCAATATTTATGGTGCATTTGAAATTATTAATTTCTTTAATTTATAAATTACAAAAAATACTTAGACTATTTTTCACAAAAAAATATTTAGATTATGAAAATTTTATATTTATTTTACTTATTATTAAATCTGCAAACAGAATATAAAAAATAATGATACAGATAAAATATAAAATAATTAATTATCATTATTATTATCAAACTCAATAAATAACACTTTAAATAAATTTCTATCTTTGAGATTGAAGGCAGTAGGCGAATTTCATTTGAATCACGCAGCTGCTATTGTTGCTGCCCTATGCTCATAAGACTGAGAGATAACTCGTGCTTGTTAACTAAAAACCAAGCTATTTGTCAACTTCAATGGTTTTTTTTATCTTTTGCAATATCTTTGCATTCCTCATCCTCAATCATTCCTTTTATTATGTGACAACAATCAATCCATTGTGTATATTGCTTGCAATAATATTTTTCAGAAAAGAACCAAATAGAATATCAAGTCGTTTTCTTATGCGACAATCGATCCGTTATGCACATTGCTCAAAATATTATTTTTCATAAACAACTAAACACTTATTAGTTAGATTATCACAGTCAAGCTGGTCTCATTCATTTACTTCACTAAGCCTTTCGTCAGCTGCTGTCTAAGCTGGGTATACACATAACATCAACATTCCTACTACTTGAAGGGGGCTACTACAGCTGCTGCTGCTCCACTAATTAAGCTCATTAGACTCAACAGCAAAATAGAGCAACAACTCATATCTACCCTTCTAACTTTCAATGTGAGAATTTTTAATAATTATTTTTGGAAAACAGGAAAAGGCAAAGGACAAAAGACACTAAATTATACATCCTTCGGTGCAAAAAAACGTACCCAAAAAAAAAAAAAAAGATTGTTAATTGAACAGCGAATTAGACTTATCCCACGGTAACTGGCACCTGATAGGTAGTTTCATTACAGTCCCTCTCTCAAGTCAAGGATGAGGTGCCTACGGCAATGCTAACCTTATTCTCATACGTTCTCTGCCTTTTCACTTTTCAATTATTCGATGGACGGGCATGAAAAAGTGATGATGAGAACTCAAGTATTCTTCATACATTATAATGCAGCTTCTTTGAGCAGTGATGACTAGGTTTTATGCAGTTGGTGGTGCACATGGTGGAGTAAAAATATGCAAGAAACTTTCTGAAGATTTTTCATTTTGGAATCAGTTCCCCGCCCTAACTTTAACTATATATGATGCATATCTAATTCCAATACTATACTTCTCCCTATCTTTGTATTTGATTCCTTTCTTGGCAATAATTCAAAAGTAACGAAGAGAGTCATATTCATATTCGTGATCATATGCATGTTAACATTTTTAAATTTTTTTATGATTATATTTTTTTACATTAAAACTCTAAATGTCAACACAAATTAGAGATGATGCTCATACAGGATTCATTCTTCAATGGTTAATTAGCAGATTAGCTTTGAGGAAAACAGATTGCAATTGGCAGTCATTTTTCACAAGAATGTCAGCTGTCAAGAAAGGGAATGTTTCTAATAATTTTGGATTTAGTGGAATTATTTTGGGTCTGCGGCGAACTGACGCTGGCCAGAAAGAACAAACACTATATATATATATATATATATATATATATATAACTGCATGCATGGTACTAAAAATCCATCTAAAATTTAGAAAAATAAAATAAAAAAAAATTTGGGTATGTATTATTTTATGTGCAGAATTCATACAACAGTTTCTCATTAATAATAGCAGCCGTCGTGGTTCAAAATTTTAATCTCATATCATATAGCATGAATAAGTATTTGCTACTAAACATAAGCTCAATCGCACGTAACCAATTCTCTTTGCTAGCATACATGTCGGCCATAAACTACATGCAAGCCAATAAAAATATGTTTACATGAGCATAGTTTAATAATGATAAAACAATCACTGGTAGTTTCGTGATTAGGCATTTATCTTATAGAGTAAAATTATAATTTTTCTTTTAAAATGTTTTGTCTTATAGAAAAACATGACAAAGTATTTAACTAGAGTTATAAATTTCGAGTTAGATCTTTTTTCAGATGAATTTAGATCGATGAGTTAAGATAAAAAAAATTATTTTAGATTGCCTGTAGCTTATGGATAGGATCATGCCATTGATAATTTTATTATTTTTAATGATTTAAATCAAATCAAATTTAAATAATTTTAGATAAAATTGAATCAAATTTTTTAAGTCATATTTTTCATTTGAATGAGTTAATTTTTATCTAAAAATTTTTAGATAATTTTGAATTTGAGTTATTTTTTTATGTTTTCTTTGGGATTGGATTGAAATCAAGTTAGAAACTATAACATCTAGATTTAATTATATATAAATTTTGCAAGGCAAAATCTATTAATTAAGATTTTATTTGATATTTTTTTTTATTTTCTACTTTAAAAATAAAAATAAAATTTTTTATTAGATATAAAAATCAGAAAAAATATATTTTAAAATTAATTTTTAATGTTTATTTCTTTGAATTTTAAGAAAAGAAAAACGATCAAACATGTCGAGTATTCGACAACCTTATACAATGGCTATGCCCGACCTCCCTCATACCATTTATTCTCTCTTTTTGCGAGTGCCTTAAAAGGATTTTAATAATAATACTACTGCGGAGAATCGTTAAGAGACCACACGAGAAAAATAGCCATTGCTTTTGAACGTTGAATATTCTCAGGAAATTGGCATATAAAATATCTTCACATTGGCATATAAAATATCTTCACATTCTCCTATTATCAATTTCAATTGGTTTTTCTCTTTTATTTGTTTAAATTTGTAATGAAATTTGGTCCTATAGAGAAATTAAATAAGATTATTCCATGCTTTGAACTATATATAAATTAGTTTTTCAGATATACAACATCCATGTTGGAACTTGATTAAAATAACTAATTTAGACTCTATTTGTTTCGTAAAAATAACTTATTTGTAAAAATATTTTTCAGAAAATATTTACTAAAAAATATTTTTTTTGGTACTTGAATGCATTAAAAATATTGCTTTTTTTTTTTTTAATTTATAAGACTATGATAAAATTTAAACCATAAAATTGTCATATCTATATTTTGTATTATTTAATATGAAAAAAATATTTGAAAAATAAAAAACATATATGTGAGCCTCACTGGTCGACAACAATAAGATGAAAGTGTCAATGACGAAAGATAATCAATGATAATAAATTCTTCAATAAATATGTGTGTATATAATTTATTTACCATTTAAATAAGTTTGTCAAAACTTAAAAATATTTTTTCTTTAAAAAATATTTTTTAAAAAGTAATTTAATTTCTCTTTAATGAAAAAATATTTTTATTGATTAATTTTGAACTCTCCAAATATTAGAAAATGCAAAACATTTTTCTGGAAATAATATTTGTTTGTAAAATAAACAGTCTAATTTTTTATTCTTCAGGTTATCCTTATTTTTTTTAGTATGTAGTGAAAGATTATTCAAAATAAATAAATAAAATCTGATTGCTTAGTTGATTATAAACCTATATATAAGCATCTTCAAATCATTTGATTCAAATGTATGAAATAGTTTAATTATATGTAGACAAAAAATTGCCTATTTTCATGTCCCTTCTGCTGTCCTCAGAGAAAACAAGGTTTTCAGAAGCGACAAATGTACTCTTGAGTAAAACTATTGCTGCGCTAGCCTTTTCTCGTAATGCACAACAAGCATTCTACGATGATGTTCCGATAGTGGCTCAAGATATTGGTCATTCTTGTCTTGGTTGATGAAAACTATTAATTTCTTCTAAAAAAGAGAATACTCTATATTTTATATTTCATTACTGATAATTAAAATTAAAATAATTATAAAAATTTTATTGTTTCGTATTTATTGTTAAGTTAATTATAATAATTTAGTTAATCTTTAAAATTAAATATATCATATTGAAAGTTGAATAATTAATTTTAATTTATATAAAGTAATATAAAAAAATTTTAAGTAATTCTTTGACATTATTTATTTTAAAAATAATTTTACAATTATTACATTAATTTTTAAAATAATTTTTATTCATATACAATTGATATTTATAATTTTATAAAATAATAAAAATTAAACTAGTTTATTAAAAATTAATATTTTAATTTTAATGATATAATCATTTTATAATTTTTATAATTTTTTATTTTTAATATATATTATAAAAGTATGTTTCACCCAAAATGTAAAAGTACGACTAATTATTGGTTAGGATTTTGGCCAGATGTCAAGTATTATAGTTGGAACATTCATTTTAATGATTGAAGGCTTAGGCTGGGGGGTTGACAATTAATAGAGAAAACTGCCATAGACTTCATCACTGAAATTTGTAATATTAATTAAATGGACATACCCACCAGCCATAAGCGGCCGAGCTCCGTTTGTTTTACCAAAAAATATTGGGTTAAATATGCTATCTCTAAATTTTATCGATTATATTATTTAATTTTTTATTTTTTAAAATTATATTAAAAAATCTTTTTGTTTTGATTTTATTACACTATAAAAGAGTTCTGTCCTTTTTTTGAGCTTTTTTCATTAATCGATCCTAAAAAAGTAAAAAAATAACTAAATAATTTATCTAAAAATAAAAAATACATTTATTCAGCAAACACTAATTTCTCTACTCTCTGTTCCTTTTCTTCCTCCTCCTCATCATCATCTCAACATGAATCAATCAACACCGAAAAGAAAAAAGCCAAAATTAGAAAACCAAAATCATTTCCCTAATTTTCTTGATTTCATCAACCCAGAAAAATCATATTGAAGGAAGATTATCAATAATACATCATCAATCAAAACTCGTTGTCAAGAAAACTCATATTCATCATTTTACCTTTTTTCTTTGCTCTCTTCATTCTCTGAATCATCAAGATATCTCCATACACCAAAAACTCATATGCGAAAACCTAAAAAAAAATGGAGAATAGTGAAGAGTTGTCATTGGAGGAGAAGTTGTTGCTAGGTTTTACGTTAGCAACGTTAGTGTCTATACAAGTGGTGCTGGTGATGACAATATTATTGTTTTACTACGGGATTTACAGGGTTTGTACGTTGTTCTTGACTCTGAACTGAGACGATGAGGAGCATGAGGATTTTGTGCACATAGGAGGGTGCTGATTGTGTGTTGTGAGTTTGTGGGTTTTGATTGTTTGAGTTTCTATGAATTTTTGTAATGAAATAGAGTCACGTCTTTCCCTAAATTCGCGCCTAATCTTCTTCTTTTGTGGTAGTTTGGAGCTCACTGTCCAATGAAAATTATGGCAAAAGTTACAAATGGGATTTCTTTAGAGTTGGCATTTGAGTATGTTTGGTTTAGTTATGGAATTTCTATTGGGTTTCTATTGTTGTTTATGGATTGTTGAGTTTCCATTAGATTAATGTGTATTTTTGTGAATTTTTTAGTTTAGGTGAATGGATTTTTCATTTTCTTTGAATCAAATGATTTGGTATTTGTGTTTGATTTGAATTGAAATTTTGATTTGGAATGAAGGGCATCGTAGCCGTTTTGGATTGATTTAATAAAAATTTTAACAAAATGACAAAAAAGTGAACAAAATCAAAAGACATGGATGTAGTAGTATAATTTTAGAAAATAAAGGACTAAATAGTATAATAGGATAAAACTCAGGGATCAGCGTATTTAATCTAAAAATATTTTTTTATAATTTTTATTTAATATATTTATGAAAATCGATTAAAAATTTCTGATTAAAAGAAAAACTGTTAATTTTTAGAAAAATGTTTCTAGTTGATCTAAATGAAAAATAAATTATATAATGTATTATTTTTAGTCACATTTAACGATCGACATTCATTATCAATTATCATCTATCGGTGATAATCACTAAGATAGATAAAAATTTTTTAAAAAATATTTTTAATATATTTTTTAATGTATTTTTTTTATATCAAATAATAAATAGCATACATATAACATATTTATGACCTAAATTTTATTATAATTTTATAAATTTTTTAAAAATAATATTTTTCAAAAGTATATTTCAAATATTAAAAATATTTTTTTAAAAATAAATTATTTTTCTTCCAACAAGAGGAGTGCATTTCAAATTTATCCATTTAATAATCTTCGAATGTGAGAAAGATTTAATTTCCGGATGAGATTATAATAATTGCTATTGATATTCCATATTTTAGCTAAAACAGAGCTTTATATTGCCCCCTTAGGAATAAGATGGGGACCAACCATCTCCCAGGTCTTCCACCCTAAAACTAAATGATTTATGGTCCAAACACTCCACGGGGAAATATATATAATTGTGACCACCAGAGAATTTTATTCTACGCGCAGGCTCAAAATCCCTGCGCAAAGGGAATCACATGGACACTTTCATTCATTGACAAGTCGTTTTCTCACTTTCAATGCCAACCTAACAATCATTCTTTTCATCTAAATATATGGAGAAAATTCATATTTTAAATTTAATTAGTAAAAAAGAACAAATAGGTTATCTCATACTTTATGATACATAACATTAAACAAATTATATATATATATATATATATATATATATATATATATATATATATATATA
>CATIWR010080160.1:0-28390 GCA_949677035.1 Omphalea diandra
CGGTCACTAATTTATTTGTGTAGACTGCGATTCTAACCGAGAGTCAATCTGTCAAAATTTGCAATTTTTACTTCTCAAATAGCGGTCACTACCAACATATAGCCTTCACGATTTTTGACTTTCAACGGCTTCCTGGAACACTTGTCAAGCTCTGATTGTGAAATTGATTCTCATTTGGAGTTCTTTGAAAATTGCGGTCTCGACTCCGGCGCGACTCAGATCGCGAATTCTACTGTGACAATTGGACCTTAACTTGAAAGACTTATTTTTCTACAAAATCAACACTTAATAAAAATATTAGTAATGATCAATCTCCTTTGTCAAAATCAAAAGAGGTTCTAAACTTAGAATTAACTATCTTAGTCCAACATGGTTAGACATCTGCATATGGCAAACCAGAAGTACTTTAAGAATTAAGACTATCAAAATTACTGAAAATGATCGAAGCTTTACTTATGGGATTGATACCTTCAATGGAAATGCTGCAACATCTCCAATTGCAAAGATTCCAATATATTTGTCCTGACCATCAACCTGATATTCAAAAGTACAAGTGCTCAGATACCTTATCTATAATGCTCCAACAAAAAGGTAGGAATATTTACAAACTGCAAATGCAATCCTATTTTAATTATGACCACTGGTAAATGCCATGGGCCATGATAATTTAAACATAGAATGTTCAATAGATTCAGTAGAAACAACCCATTTGTTTCAATAATATAAAATGTGCAGTTAAAATGTGGTGCAGTATGATGATCACACAAAATCATGGTTCACTAAGACATGACATAGGTTAGTGCAATTTAATCAAGCTACAGGACCATATCATGGATTAACCTTGACAGATAAAAGCATGAGTTAAAAGCTGAGAAAAATAAACATATAAAGAGAAGGATTTCAGTTTCAGACACCAAAACATATGTCATGCCATGCTCTAACCTATATTCCACCAACAGTGGCATTCAACCCCACTCTTTCAAACGGACTCACAGCTGGCTTTGATCCAATATCAATAATTACCTGCACAATAGAAAGGGGAAGGAGGTTTGGTATTTGCTCCAAATCATTTTGGACTGAGAGAATGGTGAGAACCCTTCCACATCTTTCTCCTAATTAGGAATTTAGAAACAAGCCTTTCAAATAGCAATTACATGTACGAGCATGACAGAAACTACACTCAAAAGTTTAAAAATGAAATGGTACAAGCACCATAAAAAGACAAACTCTAAACTTACTGTGTCTGCTTCTATAATGGGTCCATCTTCAAGCTTAACAGCAGCCACCTGCTAGTCAGAACCAGCTGCTAAGTTTTGTATAGAGGCACCCTGACCAGAGATACCATAAAATCAAAATGACAGGTGTAGGGTTATATTCCAACATTGGTATGATAACGTCCTCAAGATACACAAACTTATGATTGCACATTCAGAGACACACATAGAGAGAGAGAGAGAGAGAGAGCACCTTTAAGAATTTGACACCATTCTCTTTGTATAATTCTTCATATCTCTGGGCAAGTGAAGGAGTAAACAATCGTTGTAAAAGATGCTTCTCTGGAAAAATGATCTATTTCAAAGAATAAAAAGTACACAAAATCAGATTAAAGCTTAACAAGATAAGAAAATCTATGAAAATAGATACCATAAGCAAACATAGGATATGTGCATTCGAGGTCTAGCAAACAAAATTTTCATGCGCAAGAATGAGCTCTTTTTTCTTATTCAGTCCATCAATGAACCACCAGGTTTTCAAAAGTTGCTAAGAAAATCTCCGAAGTGTCTGTCTACCCATTATACATGTCACCTGCCCATCACATAGCTCTAATACATAAAACAGTAAGTTAATGCTAAGGATGGAATTGCAGATGCATAGAAATAAGGTTTATAAGAGCAGGATTTATTGGTGTATTATTTGTGCAATTCAATGATAATTCGAAAGTGGGGACCATATTCTTGTAGAAATGTAGAAGTCCTGAGCTCACGATATAAGAGCACCAGTGCACCCACTTAATACAAAAATTCTTAAAACATTGTATTCTTTCTCGATTTGTGCCCTCAAGACCTAGATTTGACATGCCAGAGTTTGACGTACTTTCAAGGACATCATACTATTGACTAGCACCAAATAACGCGAAATCCCTAAGATTATCATGAATACATACTGTAGTGTCAAGTTTCCAACCAACAGCCGCTGCAGCAACCTCCATGCCAATGTAACCACCACCTTTTGTGCCTTCTCCTTTGATAAAATGGAAATTCATGTCACAAAAAGGACTATGCAATACATTCTAATTATTAAGCAATATTTGACTCAGTTTCCAGTTCATATTTTTAGAATTTAGAGATTGATTGCTCAAGCATAGTCGAATGTGAATATCTGAAGCAATTCAACAAAATCCCAGTCAAACATTTGAATAGGCATGAAGATTAACTATAAAAGAAGAATTTAAAAAATTCAATTTGAGGGTTTTGTTGGAACACTAAATAACAAAGAATGCATTTCCCTTTTTATAACTAAAGAAAATTCTTCTTCAGCAAACTTGTAGAACTTCAAGAGAGACATTTTGCTATACCAAGACATGGTGTAAAAAGCAGCAGATGATTAGTTAGCTTCATTCAGAATATACTCCAAGCTGACCAAAAGTGCAGCTGAAAAAGATGTTTTCATCGCAAGCTATAACTCAATCAAGTGCAGACAAAACACTCAACCTTTCATATAATCATGATGGTAAACATAAAGTGAATGATGTGACATGCTTGGAAAGCTCAAACCATATTAACATGTTAGAATCCAGGTTGATTCATTTCACTCGCATAATAAAAGACATTAATAATGGAATGAAAAACTGAGAATGACACGCCAACATATCAAATTATAACACAAGTGAAACGAAAGTAATTTTACTAAAGATGATATTAGTGAGTCAGCATCAGCCACATCCCTGATGTAATGCACACCACGTAAATTTTCTCCGATTTTCTCTGGAAATCTAAGATCAAGACAGTAGAAAAATCAAGTTTTACATAAAAGAGATACAGTAACTGATAACTACAAAAATTATTGAGGTACCTTGATGCTGTACATCACATAGCAATAATAAGGGTTCCATACTTGAGCAGCTTGCCTGATTTTATGGCCAGTGTTTGTTTCCCAATATCAACACTTGTAACTGGATCTTCATATAGCATCTAATCAGGAAATCCAGAAAAGAAAAGGAAATGTAGCATTATAACCACAATTTGCAGGTGCTAAAAACATGAATTGATTACAAATTATTTCTCCAAGTTTTTTCCTCACATAATATTGAAAATTAACATATCCAAGAAATATTAGATTTAATGGAAGGAAACCAAGAAACTTTTGAGCATTTTCTATGAAAACTAGAGTTTAGTGAGGGGAAAAAGGAACAAAGAAAGAAAAAGAGTACCTCGATTCGTTTCTCTTTATAACAATCTGGAGTCTGCCGTTCTCCACCAGATCCAACACAAGTATGAAAACCCTATCAGAATGCAAAACCGCATGAAAATCAAGATCCAAAATCCATATAAACATTTAAATGCAGCAGAAAGAGAAAAAATATATTGATCCTCACAGGAAATGAAAAAGTGAATCAAATGCTAAAGTTGGTGACAGCCAGAAATTTAAGCTTATCAGTTATCACCTCTAATTTCAGGCTTATACAAGTAAACTCAACAAGCCTATCAACTAATGAAAAAGAAAACACTAAAATGCCACACCAAACTCAATGGCTAAAACAGCAGCATTGCAGAATATATGAACAAAACATACAGGCAAGCGTGCTGGCTTCTTATTTAAAGGAAACAAGTAACCTTTACTCAAAGCTGGCAGCTCATAAGGCGCATGTGCCTACAAAATCATACAACAAACTATAAATTGATAAGAATAATAATCACTGTTATCAATTAAGGAGTTGGGAAGGACACCTCTTAGACACAATACAGAATTTGCCATCAGCCATGCTCGACAAAAGTGCCAGCAGCATACCCGGCCGCATTCCTACCGCCAACGATTACAAACCTGCATCAATCAAAAGAAATTAAAATTTCGCAAAAGAAAAAAGAAACTCGTAAATCCAAATGCATAATACAAATAGAAAAAGAAAAGTAGCACGGACTCTCGATTTTGATTTGAGAAGGCGGAGGAGGCGACGACGCAGCTTCGGCTGACGGTTAAGGAGGCAGAGAGTGGTAGTTAGGACGGACGAGAGATGAAGAGTAAGGACACCAGAGAGATAGACCGTGCTTTAGCGACAGGGGACTTGATGTGGTCGCCATTAGTTTCCGAACTGTAAAGGAATCAGAAAAGCTAGGGATTAGTGTAACATTAGCGCTTGAACTTTTATATGAGAGAGATAGAGGGATGAACCTGGCGACATTATTAGAAATGAATGGAATATTGTTAGTGATTGTTGTTAATGGCTCTAGAAAAGGGCCAAGGGTCAAAAACAAAAAATTTTAACTTAGATAGACACTGTAATATAAACCTTCAAAAAAGAGATTATATTCTACAAACAGGCGGAGATGGTCGCTCATGGTGAGTCAAATTTTTGCCTCATGGGCTAGTCGAGGAGGCAGCTAGTTTCATTCCGGTGGTGATGCATCTGTGGTACAGAGAACGACACCGTTCTGTTACACAAGCAGGAAATGGAAGAGAACGACATCGTATAGTGGTTTCCATTTAAAAGAAAGGACGAGAGAAATAAATAAAAGGTTAGTTTGGCTGTGAATTTGGTTGACCAAACGATCAGCCTTTACCTTTCTCGAGAAAAAAAGTAATGCGAAAAATTCTCATTTCTCACCATTTTCAACCCTCTTCTCTTTTTTTTTTTTTTTTCCCCTCCTTTTTCTTAATTCTTAAATAAAGGGTTAGCTCTATTTAAAACTAAAATTTTTAATTATTCTATTATTTAAAAAGACTATATGTTAAAAAATTATTTCTTTTTTTTTAAATATTTGATTAGAAACTCAAATAAATTTAAATAAATTATCAAAAACTCAAAATTAAGCTCATTTTTTAATTCTATTCTAAATTTTATTTTGTATTAATTATATACATATATATATATATATATATTATTTACTTATAATGTTATTTTTTATCAATTTTTTTAATTTTTGAGTCTAATTGGATATCCTCACTTTTTAATTTATTTAATTATAGTTAAAATTTTTTAGTTTAATTAGAATAGTAATGTTATTTTATTTAGGTCTATTTTTCAAGAAATATAAAAATTATTTATTTATATTTTTATTAATAAAATTATTTATAATTTATAATAATGGAAATAAATTTCTACTTTCAAGAAACTTGAGAAAAAATTAATATCATTTAAAATTTTTTAGTCTAGAAAATTTTTATTTCTTAGAATTTATTAAGATTCTAATTGTAAAAGGAACTTGTCTATCAAGGTGGAATGCTTTCCTGCCTATAATTTTTACATCTCACAACTTTGATAGTTCGCTTAGCCTACTAATCTTTTTATGCAAAGAGTGCTTAGATCAATGACTATTATGCACTTTTTTAAATGTGACTCTTTTAGGCATCATTATCTCTTATATCATTAAGAGGCCATTTACAAGGCCTTAATTGATGGTTTTGGTTGTTTTCCTCTCGATGATGAAATTTCGTCTCTCTAAAGACCTTAATTCTTAATGATTTATAAGGTTATATCTAATACTTAGAATTTGCCTCGATTTGGTACCGTTCTCGTGGTCTACACACAATTTAGGTTAACAAAATAATAGTCATTTAAAACCTTTGTGATAAGTTTATTTCATGATCCAAAAAAAAAAAGTATTTCTTATGAGGTTAACACAAAATCAAAAAGTATTTCTTCTTAGATTTTTCAAAATCAAAAAGTATTTCTTATTAGGTTAACACAAAAATAGAGAACAGACCTAAAAAGAAAAAAAAAAAAAACCTTTATAGCAATGGAGGATAAAATTCGAAAGAAAAAGAAACAGAGATCTAGGTTTTGATGGTTTGAGTATGGAAATTAAAGAAAATTGATTATGTTACATAAAGAATATACTAAAAAATTATACCAAAAATAAATCTTAATCTAGATTTGCTAATAATTTACACAGAATTTAATTTCTTCTTTTTTGGGTATAGAATCACTGGTTCTGTGGTCAACCATGGAGTATAGCTTGAAGATTGGCGTACCAGTGGGAAAGATCGAGAGATTGAGTATAAGTGAGTATTCCAGATACCATCTTAAGCCTCAAAGAACTTGATAGTCAAAATTATAAAAGGAAAGGTTGTAAGATACATCAAATTATGAATCCAAGGAAATTGCCAATGAATTTCGTTACTGGGCCTTAAGAATGAATTGAGACATGCAAATGCATTATAGGAAAGAGGGGTTGCCAAGGAGAAGTTTCCGCATTCATACAAGGAGGCTTACGATCAGCTACCTTGATTATGCATGAAGGTGGAAGAGACAAATCCTGATAGTCTTGTCAAATTTTTGTTAGAGATTGCTCAAGAATTTGTTTTTTTTTTTTTTTTAATACACAAGAGAACTGTTTAAGGATTTTTGAAATATTTAAGGCTCTTTTAGTTTCCCAAGAAAATTTAGAAATGGAATTTGATGTTTAGTTAAGATTTTTTTTTTTTTTCACTTTGGAGAATTAGAAGCCATTTTCTTAATTTTTCAAAATTTATAACTATTGATTGGAAAAACATATATGGTATATTTTTCTAATTTATTTTGTTACAGATTAGTGTAATTTTTTAAATAGAAAAACACATGCTGCTTATTTCAGTGTTTTCAAATTCTAACATACGCAATGTTAAGTTTAATTTATTTATTTATATTTAAAGTCTTTTTGTCATTTGAAATTAATCGGTGAACTTATCTTCAAATTGCAAAGAAAGTTTCCCCTTTACCTCTGTAAAATACATGATTTAAATTCAACAAATGTTATATTTACATGATTATACTATAAAGGACAACTATTTTTTCAATTAAAAAAAATTACCTTTTTTTTCAAGATTCAAATCTCATTAATATTAAAAAAAAAATTACTACTTTCGATGTAATAACAATGATGTGATATTTTATTAGTTAAGTAAAATAAAAGATAGATTTATTTCATTAATAGATCTTAAAAGAGAATAGAGATAGAATACCATTAAAAAATTTTGGACAGATAAACATATTTTCCAATTTTTAATTTTCTATTTGGAGAATGAAAATTTATAAAATTAAGAAAAAAAAACTGAAAAAAGGAGAACAGAAAATAGTTTCTACAACTAAATAACCCTTAAGGCTTTTGATTTTTAAAAAAATTCATGACACATTAGAGAAAAAATTTTTTACATTATTTTTTTTGTTATTTGTTATGTTATATCAGCTTCTTGGACGGTATTATTGAGTTTGGACCACATGTATCAACAAAGTATAACCTCTGACCTCAAATTATTGTAAAGAATTAACAGGAAGTGTAAAAGAGTGAAATAACAGATACTTTTTTTGTATTTTTTCTTTAATTATGTTTAATTATAAAATTAAAAATAAATTATTTTATAAAAAAAAGTAAAATAGTATTGCATAATTAACATTTAACCAATATAAAATGTCATCTTTATAATCAAATTCAAAATTATTGGTTATATTAAGATTTATAAATTTGTGTTTTTTGAATTAGTTATTAAAAATGATTGAATATTAAGTATTTGATAAATAAAAAAATTATATTTTTGTTTAGATTAAGAGAAGATATAAAAAAAATGTATAGATTTGAAAATCATAGCTGATGTAAATTTTTTTCTCAAATTTTAAAAATAAAAATATAGTTTTTGTTATTTTGAAATTATAAACCATTTTAAAAAATAAAAAGTAGTTTTTAATGCTACTTAATAAAATATTATTTAATAAAATTAGACTTAAATAATTTTAAAATAAAAGTATTGCTCTAATTATAATCAAAATTAATTTTAGACATAATTAGATAAATAAAAAATTGAGAAATCCAATTAAATTAAAAAATAGAAAAAGCTAGTCAGAGGATAATATTTTAAGTAAATTTTATTAAAACAAAATAAAAATTGAGATAGGCTATCAGAATTTTATCAATTTAAAATTTTATAAATTTAAAACAAAATAAATATATTCTAAATAAAATAAATTTATCATGAAGATGAATTAATTCTATCAATATAATTAATTTATTTTCTTTATTTTCACATATTTTAGACTTAATTTGTGGTTTAAAAATGCCTCCAAGTCTGATTCACCTCATTATATTATAAAATTACTCTCTTTTCTAAAAAAAAAAAAATTGTCACTTATTCTTTTTATATTATTTTAAAAAATATATTTAATATTTTTTAATTCACAATTTATAATATTTTTTTCATTTATACTTTTAATTATATCAAATATGAAAATAAATATATTTTATTAGTTTAATAATTAATGAAGATAAATTAATAAAATTAATTATAATTAATAAAAGTGAGCATGTATTTTTAAATATTTTTAAAAAATAATGAATTTTTTTTTTTTTTTGAAACTGAGAGAGTATATGATATATGGACTATGGTATTTCAAAATGCAAATTATTGCCTAGCGGCTCAATGAATTTCAACACTCAAGTTGCATACTAAGAAATGCATGTCAATTTGTTTTGGGCTCCAAGGCAATGAATTTTAGACTAAAAAAAAAAAGAAATGAATTTTAGAGGCAGAAGTGCCTTTCGTTTCCAATAAATATGGATTATGAGGGGGGAATGTGGAAACAAACACTTCATTAATTCAGAAAAACTAAAACAAAAAAAAAAAAAAAAGCGAAGGAAACTTCTTCTAGTCACAATTCTTTTCTTGTTGTTTCCTCACTCTCTTCTTTGGTCCCATTGCTGACTCTGCTTCGTGACTTTCTCCCTCCCTTGTCGCCTCGATAACGAGCCACATGATTAGGTTGAAATCGGCTTCACATTCCTGTAATAGGCATTCATTCATATATCTTATATACATATATATTTCTTGAGAAAAATATCAAGCTTTATTCATAAATTAAAATGTATCCATATTTGATATTAAATAAAACAGATATTTTTTAATATTATTATGATATTTTACATAACATGTTATTAAGATAGTGAGTTTTAGAACTGCTAAATGTGAGGTTGGTGATATTAAATTCATCTTTATAACTATAAAACATAGGTGATATTAAATTCATCTTTATGACTATAAAACATACTCATATAAAGCAAAGTTTTAACCTTAGTTATACATGGCCCCTTCTAAATTTTGAAGTTTTATAATTCTTGTGGACTTATTAGAATAATAAATTGTGGATCATGTAAAAGAAACGTTTTAAATTTTAATAGATTGAGAATGCAATGATATGCAAGAGAGATATTCTAAATTTTAATAGATTAAAAATATAATAATGTATTTTGAGATATTAATAATGAATATTGATATATTATTTGATTCAAATATAATATATTTAAATTTAAATTTCATTATTGTATATAATAAATATTTAATCATCCAAATTTTGAATGTTGACTCTCTTTTATGTTTAAGCCTGGCCTTACACTTGCACTCATATAAATAAGA
Source organism: Omphalea diandra (assembly GCA_949677035.1). Classification (NCBI taxonomy): domain Eukaryota; kingdom Viridiplantae; phylum Streptophyta; class Magnoliopsida; order Malpighiales; family Euphorbiaceae; genus Omphalea; species Omphalea diandra. Next base: position 9,598 of record CATIWR010080160.1, read on the forward strand.
TATTTTATTTAACGACCTTATACAAAATATTACTGTATAATTCACTTATTTTTAGATCCACAAATATTTATATGATCTTTTGTATTTAACTGAAAGAAATAAGTGACTGGTGTAGATCCTAGCTGTGTCATGGACCTTGATAATTGAAAGAATTGGACCATTAACATGGGCTGCTATCCTACTTCCGGCATCGTTGTCTGTGATTGTGTACCCTTAGGTTGCGATTTCAGGTATAGTAGATGATATAGATAATTAATGCATTATTTTGTACTCTTATGTTGCGATTTCATGCATAGATAGATGATATAGATAATTAATGCATTATTTTGTACTCTTATGTTGCTATTTTATGCATAGTAGATGATATAGATAATTAATGAATTAATGAAAACGTGTTGGGACAAAAGGGAAGCATCAAACAATTATAACTATAAGCGGGAGAAATGTTACTTCCATTTACATTTGTCTCTTCCATGGATTTTATTTACAAAGCTTATAACATAAATATGCGAAAAGAAATCACTAGCTAGCTAGGTAAGTAGACGTTCACCGAGTCCATCCTAATCATGTCATTTTTGCTTGCTTCTTTGATTAAAAAAAATCTCCATTTTATTGCTAAAGATTCTAAGGAAAAGTGGGAAGCTGCAATGCTTGATTGAGAAGGAATATAATTATCGTAGCTACATCACAGAATGTGAAACAAATCAAATCAAAATGAGAAGGAATATAATTCTCTTACCTTCTCCCATTTTTCAACAAGAAAAAAACAGGCAGCTCAAATACATCATCAACTAGTGCATTCTCAACCATTTCTCATCTAAAATTTTGGAACAAAGCAAAATTTTTCAGGTGCTCAATTTGAACTAGCATACTTTATCTACAACTAAAAATCAAATCTCAGTTTGCGATGGCCTGAACAAAAACCAACTTAATAGGGTATTTACATTCGTATTGAACAAAGGACTATTTGTACTCCACAAGATAATACATTAAGTTAAATAAAAAAAAAAAAAAGAAAGAAAGAAATGCATTTCATACCCTATTGCTTGCTTGGAACAACATATATGTATTAATTATTAAACACAACCCCCCCACCCCAAAAAAAGAAAAAAAAAAAGAAAAAAGAAACTCCTGTATAAATCCATAGTTCAGGTTCAACATCTACATGTTCAATCATCCATGAACAAACCATGAACCAAGGATCATAAGTTAACCTAAAAATTGTTTTCAGACTCTGATTCAGATCAGAACTATTTTGGACAAAATTTAAAGCACCAAATTACCAAAATGTTAATGCATTATCCAATAGGTTGAGAAACTTTTGCAGCGTGCTCCACCACTTGAATAATCTCATTTCTACTCCTCACAATCGTATGAAAAACCTCTCTAACCCGCACCTGCAAACTCACCAACCCTTCCTCCATCCTCCGGCAAATCTCCGCCAACTCCGCCACCTGCGCAACAGCCTCCTCCACCTTCCTCTCCTCCCCAAGAAACTGAAATCCATCAGCAAACTCAACCAAATTCTGCGCCAACTTCTCCATCCTCTGCATCTCTTCCATCAACCCAACCAACCCTTTCTTCTCCTTCCTCTTCCACTCCTCCACAATCTTCTCCTGCAGCCCGAACATACCCTGGGCCCATCCAAACTGCCTCGGGATCTGAAAATGGCCTCCCAATCCACTCCTCTCCTGACACGGCACCGCAGCCACCAAGACCCACATTACAAACACCATAACACAGCTCATTGCATAAACGGGCAACGCCAGCCCCGTCGGTTCTCCGCCACGTGGCGCCACGAGATTAGAAGACATGGCCTGAATCTGCCTCGACGCTGACCAATTCTTCGCCACCACCATAGATAAAGACCGAAAATTCCCTAGCATCGCTCTTTCTTTATTACTGCTATTCCCTCTCCGACCAAACGACCAAGTTCTGTCCGTACTCTTATAAAGGCCCTGCCCGTGCCCGTGCCCATATTCTTTATCATCCACTGCCATAGCAGCTATCAATGAAGTTAACGCCTTTTTGGCCCGCTTTGCCGGCCCATCACCGAGGGGCCGCTGCTGGAAAGCGGAAACGGCGATATCGGCGAATTTTTTGTACTGGCGAACAGAGTCAAGCCCAGAGGAGACAGCATTACATATGTCGAGGGATTTAAGCGCGCGGTCGAGGAGATCGGGGATTAAGCGGTCTAGAGGGGGTTTGGAGAAGAGAGATGGGTCGCGGCCAGTGATGAGGAGGGTCTTGAACTGAGCCTCGCAGCAGAGGAAAAGGTCGACGAGTTTTAGGAGCCAGGAGATGGACATGAGAGGAGGGGAATCCCGAAGCAAGTTGGAGAAACGATCGGAGACGTAGTTTTGGAAAAGATCGAGGTCTTGCTCTTGGGTGCCGTCCATGGCTATGACCTGGTTACGGCGGATGCTGATTCGGCCAAGAAATGAGGACTGGTAGTCTGTTGTTGCAGGCATGATTGGAGAAATGAAAGAAAGAAGAAAAGGAGGAGGGGGTCAAGATGGAGTGACAGTTGGGAAGTGTATATATGTAGTTATGAAGGATGGGATGGAAATTGAAGACGAGGGAAGAGACTGCTTCTCACTTTTTCCTTTTTTTTTTCATCGCTCTGACTGGGCGGGCGGTGAGATTTAACTCCTATTTTGCCCATGATAGGTTGCTGTAATAACGACAATCCATTCTACTTTCCCCAATCGAATCAGTGTTTCGAGTTATTGGGATGCTGTCAGGTGAGAAAGGAGACAGAAGTAAATGAATGATTGATTAAAGTATTTTTGATATATGCATTTATATTTATTTATTTTTTAACATATTAAAAATTAAATATGGACCATAAAATATTGTCCTTTTATAAGGCAAAACACTATAAAGTATTCAATACTTGACCCAATTGGTATATTTGGAAATATGAAAAATGATGGATAGAAAATCAATGGATATGAGAATTTTTTTGAGTTAAAAACAAAATAAATGGAAAGAATCTTTCCTTTTAAATTCATAGAAAAAAAATAGATTTTTTAAAATTTTTCTGCCTCATATCTTTTAAAATCTCACTTACCATTAAATAGAAAATTACTTCTTTCAATGGTATATTTAATAAGGTTAATTATATTTTTTAGATAAATTTTATGTTTTACTATTATGGTAAGAATTCTAAAAATCATTTCCTGCAAAATTTTTTTAAAAAGCAAGAATATTTTTTAATATAAAGCTAGATCATAATATTAATTAATTTATTGAGTTTTTACGCGCCAAAAAGAAAAAAGAAAAAAAAAAAAAACTGTATTGTGGCATTTCAGTGATTCATCTCCACAACAGGGACATAAATGTGGAAATAAAATTAGAGTCGGATGAGTGAGAAAGAAAGCGGCAGTTGATTGCGTCTTTACGCGCCAGTTAGACAATTTTAGTCTAGTGGAAATGTCAGATCAAAAATTGAAATATATATATATATATAATTGCAATAACAATAATGCAAGCAATGAATTGTGAAACACTTTAATTATGAATTAAAAAGAGATAAGGAGGAAAAAAGCAAAAGTAAAAGCCCGCTTTGACCGAGTCCTAGACACATAAACCATTATTTTTTTTATCATGAAAATTTTTTTCACGCACCTGTGATATCAATGGTGAAGTCTCGTTGTGTTCGGAAGGAGATTTAACCCTCAAATTATTTTTTTTTCCAAATTAATTTTAATGCGAGTTTGAAAATTTTTTATTTTTTAAAAAATTGACTTGGCCCCTTTTAAAGTTTTTATTTTAGAATTTTATCTTTATTCTTAAAAATATGTCAATTTATTTTTTATTCTATATTTTTTTAGTTTTTTCTTATTTCTTGTAATGCCTTTTTTATTAAAATTTTCTAAATTTTTTAATTAAAATTTAATAAGAACATGAAATTTTTATCAGTAATTATAATCTTTCTTTTATATTTGACAATATGTTAAATTTTTCCCCAATAATTAAATATTTTTTCTTTATACAAGCACTTTTTTCATATTTTTTTCTTCTTCTTTTAAGTAATTAAACAATCACATGTTACATAATTTAGTTTATATAAATATAAGTTATGGGTTTTATCAGATTTAGATAATAATCTATATAAACATTATTTGTTTTATTATATTGAATTATTTTATAAAAAATAAATATTAATTTTAGCAAATCCTCTTTAACATTTAATGTATTTAATATAAATATATTTTTTATTATTTAATAATAAGTGGGTAAATGATTCATTAAATTTTAAAAATTAGTATTCTGAATTTTTATATTAGCCCCCTAAACTATGTTTCACATTTAAATAATTAAAATAATACTCTTTATACTTTCAAATTCATGAAATTAAAGATGAGTATATATCTTAGATAAATTAAATAAAAAGTAATTGAAAAATAAATAATTAAATATTTAATTGAAAATTTAACTATATTGGATGAACAATATATTCAATTATAATTCGAAATAATTTTTATTATTCAAATTAATACTTAAATAGAATCGAACATGAATCATACCAAATTGAATTCCATATATAAATATATAGTGACACGCACACCACAAACATACACACACTTTAATATTATGTATATAAATCATTTATTCTTCAATATATTAATATCTAAGTCATACACATTTGAATTTATTATATATATATATATAGAGAAAACTAATTCTACATTTTTATGAAAAAAGAAATATTATTTTTCAGTATGTGATTTGCCCTCTTTACCATTTTACTCGGCCTCTCGAACTCTATTGCAAACCTGCAGCCCCAGCTCGTTGCCGGCCATCTATCTCAGCTTTTTATACCGCACCTTTAGATCATAATCCTCGTGGACCCTACAATATCGAACGACTTTGTCAGAATTTTTCAAAAACTCATCAACCTTTTTTTTTGGGATCTGTTTAAAGCTATATGGGCCACATTGACGTACATGGCTTCCCATATAGACTAAGGTCATTAGGCCCACCCATGTAGGATTCTAATTTGGGATTTTGTGGGATTTGTAGTTTGTAGACTTCAATCTTAAATCTCTGTGAAATTGATGTCTCTATAAGGTCATAAATCAATTGAGTTTCATTTTTGTTCTATTATGATAGAATTCTTTGAACAGTATCACTATCTACTTTCCTTGGTAGCTATTAAACTCACTTTCTCATCCTACTAAAGATAAATTATAAACAATAATTGGCATAAAAAATTAGTTCTAAAGAAGGAATTATCAAAAGATACAAAGCAAATTTACAATTGGAAATTAATTTATGATAATTAAATCATTTACACATTTATTATGAGTCAAATCTCAACTAGAGTTTAATTAATAATTTGAATGGAAAATGTTAGTTATATAATTTAATTGATTAATTTTTTAGTCTTTCTTCAAATTTATAAGAAGCTATTGATTCTTTTAGTACGAATAATAACTTAAAAAAAAAAGGAGGTGAATTAGATGGTTTCAAAATTTTGAAACTTTTCATAAATTTTGAAACTTCTTACAATAAATATATTTTAAAATACTCAATCGCAATTATAAGGAGAACATAAAAAAATATATAATATTTATAAAAATTTGGTTAATTTTACCTATATCATCTCTATAAGTATTCATTTATATATTTTCTTATATTTTATAGGATCATAAAATAACCTTTTTTTTAATAGATTGTGAGTGATCTTCTCACTTTCTTTTTACAATATTTAAAAGAGTAAAATTTGATTGGTAATTTTTTGAGTTAATTATTAACCTAGATATTTTTATAGGCTAATAACTAACTTTTTACCTTTACAAAGATTTATCCAAATAAGTACTTAAACATCTCAATAAATAGCAAAACAATCAACGTATAAAACAAGTCAGATAAATAGCAAACAATCAAAGTTTAAACAAAAATTAACTCTCAAATTCTTTATAAAAACAGTTAGATAAGTCGCAAACACTCAATGTATAAAAAAGATTTAACTCTCAAATTTTTACAATAATTATCTTTAACCTCACAGTACTCAAATACAAAGAATAATCTAACTAAATTCTTTACACTTACTCTTATTCTTCACAAAGTCAGATAATCTTCTAAAGGTTTAAATATATTTTTTTATATAGCCTAAGGTTCATTAAAACCTTTAAAAAATAGCCCAAAATACAAAATAGTTATTAGTAATTGTTTTTTAATAAAATTAGTTATTACGAAGTATTAAAAATATTTAACAAGCATTGATTTAAATTTAAAAATAGATAAAACTGATAGTCTTATTAATAAAATTTTTGACAATTATTAACTTTAACGGGATATTGAGATATTATAATTGCAGCTAATAGGAACTTTGCATCAACAACTTCAACCTTAGTATCAACATATTTACTAAAATACTTATAACTTTCTTTATACATTTGAATTTGTGCATCATTTGATTTTATGAAAATTCAACTTTTTCCGCTTTCTAAGTATATATTATGGGTCTTCCAATTTTTTCTTAGAATTACTGTACTTATTACTTCAAAATGCATTCTTTTATGTACACGGTGAACTGACCTTCTTCTTCCTTCATCAACTAGCCACTTTTTTTTTTTTGTGTGTGTGTGTGTTCCAATGATCCACTTAGCTTCTCTTTGAATTTCATCTTCAACACCTAGACTTGCTTTGACTCTTCTTTTTTAATGAGACTTGGACCTTGCATGGGGCTCTAACATACCTAGAACAAGCTCTAACTACAATAAAAACACCAAAATTCAAATTAAAATTTTTCAAAATTTTGTTTATATTTAAAACATTATTCAACAATAATTACACAATATCTTATCAATTTTAGGGTAAAAAGTACTGTTGTCTAAAATTTTGTTGTGTAGAATTGAAAGGCCATTAATCCAGTGAATGATTGATAAAAGTGTCATCTAGACTATTCTTTCAACAATGGATATGATATTTTAAATGATGTCCAGATTACATTATAAGTATTCAATTAACTTTTAAACTATAAATGGTATCTCTAAATAGAGTGTAATCCTAAAATTAAATGGATAATATATGGCCAAACAGTCAAGTTTGTACGGCAATAGCTTGAAGGATTTAAAATACTAATTACATGTTTAGTATGAGATAATGTAATATAATAAAAAATTTCTTTTAATAATTTAATTGAATTCATATTTAATTATATTATATTATAATTGATTATATTCTATTACATATAAAAATAAAGAAACGTAGAATATTATCAATTTTATTTCCATGTGAGGCATCACTTCATCATGTCTCACACACTACCATTAGCGTTAATTGTGGCAAGAAAACAGTGGAAAATGATGTGACCCAGGAGAGGGACTTGTGTCAGGCTCAATAATTTGTCTCCGCTATTCTTTAACTAAAGAAATGGTGCAGATAAATAGACAAATCCAGCCGACCACGGGTGAAATGTGAGGATGAAGTTTTGGACTTTAACGCCTCTTTTAGTCTTACAGAAAGATGATGGGTCGTTTGTATCTTTGTATTTTATTCATTTTTAATAGTTATTGCCGTTGTTGTCGTTAATTACAGTTGAACATGCTTTCTGTTTGTGTAATGATTAATTAGACTGTGGAAGACCCACCTAGCAGATCCAAATTAATCTAACGTATACAGCTACCTTAAAATCATTTAGACCACAAAAAACCCAAGAATGATTATATAAATCTAGGCATTTTTTTTAAGTGATGTAGTAAGAGATTTTCAGATTTTATTTAATTTATTATTTCCTTCAAGAGCAAATAGCACACATATAGCACATGCAAATGTTGAAAGAGATTGTTCATAGCATATTGTTTAGTAGCAAAAGAACTCCCGAATCATTTGGATTTGTGCTTCATGACAACAATATTGGTGCATACCTTCTTTCCTTGTGAGTAAAAATTTCTTGACATCTACATCGCCGTAAGTGCTATATGTACATATAAAGAGAAAGAGAGTTTTTTATTCAATTACAAAAATTAATTTGAATTTAATTAAGTTTGAATTTCAAATGATTTACAAATTTTAGGTCAAATTTGATGTGATGCTAATCCAATATACAAGTCAATTTGAAATAATTCAATTTTAATTATTAAAAATATTTAAATTTTATTAAAATTTTTTATTTTTTTAAAAAATTAAAATTATATGTCATCCGACTCAAAATCTAAAAATTATATGAAATCATTTATATATCTTGACTCGTTTCATCCAAACTCATAATATAAAATGACTCAAATTTATCTAAAAAAATGACTAAAATTAACTCAATTCAAAAATAATCTAAATTAAAATTGACCTAATCTAAATTGATCCAATTCCAACCATTTACTACTGGTAAGTTATATGTCATTAGTGGAGCATAGAATAACGTATCTATCTTCATTTTAAGAATATTGAATTTCTGTTTTATCCAAGAGAAATTACGCCAAAACTATTTTTTTCTCTCTATTTTTTATGCTTTTTATCCTGATTTTTTGCTTATGAAAGATCGATGATGTTCCCATTTTTTCTTATTTCATTTATTTTTCTTACTAATAAAACAGATTTTTCAACATATGTTGATTCATGTTCTTTTAAATAGGAATTGGTTATTTTTTGTAAGTTAGTTTTGTTCCCCTAATGGGAATTATGGATCTTTTTAGTAAAATTATATATTTTAGGCTTACTTGAAATTTTAGAATTTATGGTATTTAATGATAAATTTATAATTGAAATTCAAGTAATTAGATCATTTAAAGATATTTGATATATTGATACTATTCATATATTGATACTTCTATTATTATGAATAACAAATTCATATTTCGCTTAAAAAAAAATTATCCAGCCAAGAAAATAAGTAAGAATCAACTAAGTTTTTTCTTTTTCTTTTTCATTTCCAAATAAATGGTAGAGATGGGACAAGGTATAAATTGACCCCTTATATTTGACCGAAAAACACATAAACATCTCATGTTAACTTTAGAATAATTAACTTGTAAAATTATTTATTATGGTTATATAAGCTCTTCTTTAAATGGAGGTTAACTTAAAATTCGAAATTAACGTTAAATGGCATAGGAGAACAAGAGCAATTTCTATGTTGGTTGTTGGAATAGGAGCAGCTTCTATATTGGCTTTTCCGGCAAACTAATTTGGTACTGGTGATGTTGCATTGCATAATATCAATGATCAATGATGGTGGTTATTGTGAAGTAAAACCAACAATAGAATTAAGCCTACCATGAAACTCAATTGTATTGTCATAATATCAAAACAAAAATCTATTTCCATTTCGGATATTAAAAGTATGCGTTACAAAATGAAAAACAAATAAAGCTAAATCAAGAAATATGAAACTCAATAAAATGGATTCTAAATACACAACAAGGACTAAGAGAATAATGAAATACATAAATCAACAAAAATGAAAAAAAATTTGCAAAAATGAAATAAAATTCAGAAGCAATAAAGACTTTTTCAAAAGAAAAACCACAATAGAAAAATAAGAAAATTCTAATGAAACTGAAACATTATTGCCGTAGAAAACTCACAGACGCCGATCTCCCTCAACATTGCTCAATCTCCTCACCCACCCAAAACCGACACTGTTTCTTTCTCCCTTCTTCAAACCCCTACGCCCACCCGAATTCCCACCAACTGGAGAATAGCCCCAACATTCTCCCTCAAACGAACTCATACCTGGATCCTCCTCGTTCGAACCCCAACTGCTTATGTTCCCATCCTTAACCAAGTTTGTGCCGAACCACCATAACATCCCTCATTTTCGACTATATTTTTTTCAAAATAAAAAATTAAAGGAAAAACTAGCAAATAATTTGAGAAGAATACCTATTTAGCTCCTACAAATTCCATGTTTGGTGGACATCTCAAGTACATAATTATTACTACTTATGGAGGCATTACTTTACCTTCATGCAAATCTTAGATGGTTGTTTCCACGGGTGTTAAATTTCTTGTAAGGTTTGCTAAAATGAATTGTGAGATTCATTTATATGAATGATATTAAAAGGAAGCCAAAGGGAGGTGTGAAACTTCGAAGCTTATATGGAATCCATCTATCTACAAGGCATTAGATAAGATTTGCGAAAAATGATGAATCTTCCATGTATTATTAGAAAAAAGAGAGAGAAAAATATGAAGATATAATCTCTTCGCTAAGAGAGAAAAGAAAATTAAAAAAATGAGATTTTTTTGGAGAGAATTAGAGGGTTAAAAGGTGTTTAGAGAGAGAAAAAGAGTATGAAGTTATATTGTGGGTTAACGAAGGAGAAGTCATTATCTTTACCGTTTAAGCAAGGGACTAAATAACCATAATAAACAATTTTATCAGTTAATTGTCCTAAATTTTACATTAGATCCTTATGTGTTTTTTAGGCTAAACATGAAGGGTTAATTTATACTTTATCCATTAATTTAATTGGTTTGCCTACGAGCAGTGGCAGGAGCATTCAATAAACGTAGAGATATCACATGATATTGGCCATTTCACTTATTCTTTGTCTACGTAGAAGTGTTGGGGTGTAATCGAGTCAACTCGAGTTAATTCCTGTCAGGTTTAAGTTTAAATTCAACTTGAAAACTCGAAACTCGAATTTCAATTTTTAAGTTTGAGCTCAGTCAAATACTTAAATACTTGAGTTCGACTCGATTAGACTCATTAATTTATATAATTTTTTTTTACAAATCCTATAAATTGAAATTTTGAGTTTGAATAGCATGAATTGATTAAGTTCAATTAGTAATATTGTAAATATGTCTAAACTTGATTAGACTCATGAACCTTTTGATTAGAGTATTTTGATACTTAAATTTGTCTCGCTCAATTACTTGAGTAGTTTGAGTTCGAGTTTGAGCTCAACTCAATTAATTTCGAGTCGATTTTGAGTATTTCACGTGTCAATCTTACGTAATTTGCAAACTGTCTTGGTTCATTCACTCCCCTAAAAAGTATCCACTAAGCTAAACCTACTACTGCTGCTTATAATTATAATTGATTAAGAAAGTATTTACTTAATTAAAAATTCATCAAACGTGCTTAAGGAGACATATATCCTAATTAATCTTAGACTCTTGGATTTTAGTGACTCAACAAGTGTCATTACTGTCTTTTTATCTCTAAATACATAATTTTTTTTAGGTTAACACATAATTTATAAGCCTTGTTTGCTATCAATCACTTGAAAATGATTAGATTAGTTTTGAGCAATGTTTTTAAAAATAGATTGGAGATCGAAATAGTTAATTGACCGATTTTTGGTTTGGTTGGTTTAATTGATTCGATTCAATAGAATATTTTTTTAAAAAAATATAAATAATACTTAAAAATATTTAAAATTATAAAAAATATATAATATGATAAATAATGGAAATTATTTTTTAAAATTTAAATTTTGAGTAAAATAGTGTAATTCTTTGAAAAATTTAAAATTTTTTATAAAAATAATAAAATTTTAAGTTGAAATAGTTTGACCCAATTTTAGTTTTGAATAAATTTTTTAGGTTTGAGAAATTTTTTTCAGCATAACCCGTTTTTTAGATGGATTGGTTTTAATATGGAACTAAATTAAATAACTATCGATTTTCAATTTTATTGGTTCGACTAATCAATCCGGTCCAATTTTAAAATACTGGTTCCAAGTATATGTAAAGAGAAGCACGTACTGTTTTAATTTAGTAATATTTAATTACTACATAAACCAATATTAGCTAACTGACATTAGTTAGTTAACTTGCTAATCTAATTTTTCTGAGATATTAATAGGATTTGTGTTAGGAGATTCGAGTAATTGGAGTGTAGGACACGTGGCAACACAGAGGGGAATATATATGTGTTCAGATCAGGGTCTCTAGAGCAGAAATTGGGTCCATGTCCATGTGTGTGACCTCAACTTGGTCTTCAATCTTGTAATGGACATTGGTGCGAGTTTAACCCAAATTTGAGGATTTAGTTGGTGCACTCTCTGCACTATATAATCTGCCTGAAAAATGAAGAAAACCTAATGAGTGTAATTAAGGAAATATAGTTATTTTTTCGAGATTATTAGATGAATTTTGATAAAAATTATCAGGTCTTCTTTAAAATAAATCATATAAAAAAATTCTATTATAAAAATTCGTTTACTTTAGTGATAGAAAATCTAGTATTTGATATAAATTTTAAACTGATAAAAGTTAATTGAATTTTATTATTTAGAATAAATTTATAATAAATAAAAAAATTTATTTTTTTAATATATAAATATCATATCAATTTAAATTATAAAGATATTAGAGTAATTTTATCGAAATATCTTTCTCATAATAACGTGGAAATGAGATATCCTTATTTACACTTTTAAATATTTATAAATGTAAACAACATTATTTATCCAAACACGAGAGTCACTAATAAATTTTTTTATTTGTTTTTTTCAATAAGAATTGAAAGGATATATTACAATTTAACCAATGATCTTTATTTTTTTTCGGAACTAGGCCACTAGGGCTTTGTTGCTTGATTAGTATATTAAGAAAAGATAACACCTAAGGTAATTTTGGTATCATTTATATTTTATATTTTTTGTTTTAAAAATAAAAAATTTAGATTTTAAAAATTAGAATTTACTATTTTATTTTTTGTTCCAAAGTATTTCTTGTCAAATATGAAAAAAAAGTATTTCAAAAATATTTTAATATTTATTTTTTGAAAATTTTAAAATAAAAATTAAAAAACAGAAAATCACAAGAATACCAAACGTTTTGATGATAATTATATTAATATAAGATGTAAGATATTCTAATTTTGGGAATCCCCATCTGTTTAAAAACATCTACGAAACAAAAAAGAAAGAAATAAATGACAGAGGGGCAATTGTGGGCTCTTGTTCTTTAATTGGATAGCTTTTGACGATTTTCTGGTGCCCTGGACATTGTCTGGGCTGGATTATCTCATCATTATATTTGGGCAATGAAATTTGCAAGTGCGCTGTCATGATCACTAGCCCATCCCAAATAGCCATACCCAGATTGCAAGTCCAACAAAATCTACAAAAATTTACTGGAAACTTTATAAAATTGTCATGATTTTGTGAAGATGTATGTTGTGTCTTTTAATTTGTGTGTTTATGTATCTTAGTAGAAGCAACTATATCCATACTTTCTTAAGAGATAATATATTTACATGCCATCACCATCTTGAGTATTACATTGAAAATTGATTAAAAAAACCAATAAAAAATTTACAAATATATTTTCACAAATAACAATCTCATAAATACAATATATTCTAACATTTCAGAATCTCAGTCTTATTCTCTAAATTACTGAACCAAAACCTCATTGGTAGAAATAACTGTATATGTACATACAGTCAATTTAGGTATTGATTAGTTATCTAGGTAATAATATGTATTATGGTAATAAGGTTCTTTTCCTATCATTTTCTGTCAAGCACAAACCTATGGATTGAAAAACATATAATCCCTAGATTTATATTCAGATCCACCATCCTAAAATAGCACTTATGATTAGAGTGCCACTATGAAGGCAACATTATTGTCCTGACTCTTAATATTGGCTAAACAACATGAGGAGTTATCATTTACTTCACATGTGCTTTGCACCCAACTCTTGTCATTGTATTTTGGTTCTTGAGTACATTTTTGAAAAATACTAACCCATATATATCAATAAATTTATTGACCGAAGTATGAAAGTCTCAATAAAAATTTGATTAAAAATACTACTATCTAGTAAAATTTTATCAATATTTGGACTCTTTTTTGACCTATACTAGCAACAGAGTTTCTTGGTACTGTAAGCAATATATATATATATATATATATATAGCTAGTTATCATGTCGGAGGAGAAAGGAAAATCATATTTAATAATGTTAAAGTTTTGAAATTGGACCCATCTAGACTTATTAACTTGTACCGCTATTCTTGCTAATTCTGGTAAGGTAATGTTGGTGTGGAGGCTAGCGGCAGACAAACAGAGACTTCTATTGAAGGGAAAGAGACCCATGTGAGGATTATTGGAAGAGGAAGTGGATGATCACCATGGAAAAAGAAAATGGTCCATTAGAAGATTCATGTTGGGTTATGTATGGCCAAGTTAATAACACATCATTAATATGTATATTAGATTAATAGGATCAGGGAAGAGAATAAGAACCCGTGAGGACCACATTTAAGCAAAGAGCTTATTATAAGGTGAAGATATCCCATCGGTGATTAATAACTTAACCAACCATGCTTTTAAAGGCAAAGTCCCATATTTTTTTCTCACTAATCTCATGCCTTAAATTTTTTTTTTTAAAAAAAACAAATGGTAGGCCCAAATTGCCACTCCATTGCTCCTCCTTAAAGCTAAGTATAATCATTCCCTCTTTTCAATATCCTTTCCGAAGGTCTTTTTTAAAAATGATTTGTATATTACTTTCAAAGTTTTAGCTTGCGATCCATCCAAGCAAAAGTCACTTCTTGTAATCTTCACATCAGTATGGTAGATGATTTACATCGATCAACAGAAGCCTTTCATTTTCATTCTCTACAAAACTCTCTATATTATCGATATGTTTATTGATCATCTACGTATAAAAACGTTTAACACACCATATCAAAAGCATATAATTATGTACAGCAGTTTTTTTTTATATATGTTTTAACTAATCTATGAACATATATCACGAGAAAAAGACCTTTGTTTGTATAGCACGCTTGTGTATGGATTTTGAATATCAGTAGTGGAATTGAGTATTTCATGTATGTTAATATTATATTATATGCTTTTCATGTACGTACAATACCGTATTTGGCATAACCTATGAACAAAATCACTTTCACATTTCTAGTATTATTGATGATGTCTAGTAGTTAAAAAGGTGAATTTAAGTGTGACATGCTCTTAATAATATGGGGCCTAAAAACTCATTGTAGCATAATATGATTCTTTTGTCACTTAAGGTAAAAGGGAGATTCACCATATTATATATAGCAGCATAAGCAAAAGGATGGTTCTGCTCTTCCATAATGCTTTGTGGCTTTGAATAAAGATTTCATTTGTGTATGCAATATATTCCCACAAATATATATATATATATTGTCAGTTCATGGAATTTTCATCAATTTAGTGAAATGTCCATCATACTGATGGATCAGGGAAAGATATTTTGTTTTTGTTAATAATATACGATTTAAAACTTTTATCTCTCTCTCTCTCCCCCCCCTCCCCCCCCCCCCCACAAAAAAAAAAAAATAATTTGAGGGGAATCTTTTACTCTATCTTGAAATTTTGGTTAATTTGACTCTCCGAACATCTTATCTTCATATTTCCTGCATAATTGTTAACCACAAAAAAATGCCAGCATAATTTGTTTAATTTGGGAATATTATGAAGAGAAAAATTGAATCAAAATAATTAACCAATCCAATGAATTGAATTTTTTTGGCAGGAAAAATGAAAGGAATCAAGAGAGTTGTGATTAATGCTATATAACCAGGTTGCTTATATATATATATATATATATAGGCTAGTCTGTAAAATGTATTCAAGGCCAAGGTAATTAATCCATGATTAATTTTTAAAAAGTGGCAAATCCTATGGCCATGGCCAGTCGGTCTAATCAGGAGTTGTTGTAAAACAACAACCAATTGGATTTGGTGATGTTAACCATGCTACGTATAGACGTTATTCCTACACAAATATTATAATTCTCTTCTTAATTAAGCAAAGACAAAATTGAAGTCAAACTGATTAAATGTGTATTAGACTCACTGTATAGCTTTTAAATCATAAGTCCTTCTCACTGTCTATTTTCTTGTTTCATATTTATCAGAAGGAATAAGAAATGCTAATTAATCCTATTTTTATAGGCTTGAAGAACTGGAATTTTATAGTGCTATTTTCATGAGTATATGATTTGATTTCATGTGTTACGTGGTGCAACCGTCACCGGCATTATTGCTAATTAAAATAATTATACAAATATTAGAAACAAAGTCTTTTCTTGAACAGTTGAAATGAATATATTATAAGTAACTATTAAGAAAAATCAATATTAAGTGATTTCATAAACACCAGGTCTGTACATGTCCCCTAACTAATCAAGAAGTTAGTGGTTATAATCATTCCTTCTGTTAAAAACATCAGGAATAATTCTTGATGATAAACAGTTCTAAGGCTTTTTCCAAAAGCCCAAATATAAAATTTTCATATACATAAGATGAGTAATATATGATATTTAATTAATTAACTTATCAATACCTCTTTAACTTTTACATTCACCTTATAAGATAATCCTGTACCACAGTGAGTGAAAAGGATTATCATAATTCATCCCAATTTTATGGGGCAGATTTTTAAATTAATTTAATTTTGATCATATATGAAAAGTAGATTTTGATTATGCATCTAAAATGCAAGTATGCTGTCACTTATTAAAGTCATGTTTGAAACTAGTAGCTAGGGAAATATCAAGAAAGTTCTTATCATAAAATGTGATTTATTTTCTTTCTTTGCTCTTTCGTTAAGGAGCAGAAGAGGTCTATGATCACTTATTTACATATTCAATGAATTTTCTGAGCTATATTAATTGATATTTGACCAATATTTCTTTCCTCTTTTTCTTTTGGCGCATAATTAATGATCTTAGAATCTCTTATACATCCATAAATGATCTAATTGGCGATGCTTTTCTCTTACAAAGCCTCTGTCCAAAGGGCGATTTTCAAATGCTTAGAGGCAAGTTGAGGATTTTTCCAAACCCCTTCAACTTGAAGGAATATGATAAGGATTCATTGTTTACCTTTAAATTAAGGTTCAATTGAAATAGTAAACTAATTATTAGATTTTGATTCTATATAATTTTCTAATTATTTCAAAATTGTGCAAATCTTACTTGTTTGTAGATGATCCTTTCATATATATACTAGTGTTTTTTTAGCACATGTGTTGCACGTATTTTCGTTTTTTAGATTTTTAAATTTTTTAGTGTTTTTATTTTTTTATTTAAATTTTTTAATTATTTATAAAAAATAAAGCTTGTCAATCTATTTAAAGTTTCATGTTACAAAATCAATATTACAATAGAACTTATTATATGTTACATTTTTTGTATATGTCTTTTTATATTTGTATAACTTGTATTTAGTTGTAAACATCATGCCCAATGCTTAGGTCATGCACCTTGATTGTTGCATAGTTTGGTTTCATTGCGGTGAAAATGCTTACTTTATTTATAATATAAAGTATTGTTGAATTTTTTTCTATTTAGATTTTAATGGTGTGTGTATTGATGAATTTTTTTTCCTATTTAGATGTTAATGTATACTTATAATAAATAAAAATTTCTATACCTAATAGTGGGGGTATTGATGAATCCTTTTCCTATTTGTGTTTTAATGCTTGCATGTAATAATAAAAATCTCTATACCTAAACTAACCTTTAAATTAAGGGTATTTGTATTGATTCAAAAGTTTTACCTCATCCGTGCTTATATATATATATATAACAATTATCAATATAAATTAGGTGAATACTACAATGCCATATATAATATTGTATTACAATGCCATAATTCTTATATTTTAAAACATTTAAGTTCATTAATATGTGTAATTATTCATCATTTTAGATAATTTATTTTTGATAGCATTATCATAAATAATTAATAAATTATACACATAATTTAAAATATTATACAACGATGCCATATTATATATGTTACTATAGAATTTATCATGCAAATTGTGCTAAATTGATACAATCTATTTGTTCTATATTAATTGTGATAATAAAGTTTCTCCTAGAAAAATTATCATAAGATTGGATATGTGAGAGATAATGTACAAGAAATTACTTTTTTTTTTTTTTAAACTTTGTGATGTTCCAAAAAAGAACATACATTTTACATTGAGAAAAAAAGTTTGTCAATGGGGATATGTAAAACCTTAGGCTGTATTTAGTTCAATAACACAAATAAGTGTGAGGTTGTTATAATTTTTAGTAGAAGTATAAAAAATTATTTAGATAAATATTATAAATAGTAGTTGATAGCTAATAGATTATTTAACAGTTATAATTAAAAAAGTATATAATTTAAAGTTTTTCATCAACATCTTTTACTTTTTATAAATAAAAAATATAAATTTAATTTAAATTTATTTATTAATAATATTTTATTCATTAAGTAATAATTTTAATTTTATTACCATTGCTTATTGCAATGTGTTATTTTAGTATTTTTAACTAGTGTAATAATAATGATTAATATTTATTGTTTATTTTAAAAAAAATGCTTAATGGATGCATATTTTTTTTAAATGCTTCATGCATGCTTAAATATTGTTTATTTTGAAAAATCTACATGATTATACAATAATTATATGTAGAAATATAAATAAATGATAATAAATTTATAAACACTTAGTGTCAATCAATTATTAGCTATTAGTAATTAGATTCTAGTGATTAATCAACAATAGTTAGATCAAATGAGACTAAGAGTTTATTTGCGATAGCTGATAGATATAATTGATGATTTAGTATTAAATATTTAATAAATTATGTCTAACAATTGTTGTTTATTCATAAAATGAATAGGGTATACTATTAACATTTTATATATTAAATTAAATTAATTATGATTAAAATATAATAAAATAATATATTTTCACATATGCTCATCGAGTATAATTTCAAAACTTAAAATGATATCATTATTAATTTATATTTCTAAAATTTAATAATTGTTTCTTGTTAATATGAATCAATATATATATATATATATATATATATATATATA
>CATIWR010080169.1:0-23274 GCA_949677035.1 Omphalea diandra
AAGAAAGGTTTAAGTGTGAGCCTAGTGAAACACTTGAGTGAGATTGTGTGTTGGCCTGAAAACATATTGTCGTAAGGTTGTGTGTGAGCCATCAAAACACAAGTTGTACAAGTTGGGTGGGAGCTTGAAAACACCTTGAGATAGTGAAATACCCAATTGATAGATTAGGGAGTAGACGTAGGGTCAATTATACCTGAACTATTATAAATCGTTGTCTCATCTCTACTCATTCTTTTTCCCCTCTTCTTTGTCTTTAATTTTTTATACACCAATTCAACCCCCTCCCCCTTTCTTGGTGCCAAGGGACAACAAAAGTCATTACCATTTGCTGGTACAATGCTCTTATGTTCTTCAACCCAAACAACTTCACCTTATAGCATCACATCCACCATTCTCCAATGAATGTTGTCTTCACCTTATCTGTGATGGTCATAAGAATTTAATTATAACTAGAAAATCCATCCATGAAGGAATATATAACACACATTACAACATTGTCAACCAATACATCAATATGTGGCAAAAGGAAGTCATCCTTTTGGAATGCTTTGTTCTTATCCTTGTAATCAATGTTTATCCTTACTCTTCCATCCTTTTTTGTACCAGTACTATATTGGCTAACCACTCTAGATGGTCTACCACCTCTAAAAACTTGGCATTCAAATGCTTTGCTACTTCTTCCTTGACTAACTGGGCCTACTCGGGTCTCATCCTTTATGGTATCTGTTTCACTGGCCTCATGCATGGGTAGGTTAGAATTATATGTTCAACCCTTGGCATGTCTTCATATATCTAAGGAAAAATCCTCTGATATTTCTTGAGTAACTACTCCAACTTCCTTCGCTCTTCTGGTGTGGCATCACTGTCACTGAGTATAGTGGTATGCATAGAATTAATATTAAATATGCTTGTGAAATGATGCATGCTATGCACACTACCATTAAGAAACACAACACACAAGTAACTAAACTTATCATTCATTGCCTTAGACTTAGAAATAAATACATTATCGTCCTTAAAGAGACTAGAAACAATAACATCAATGGTGGTAAGCAAGTCTTCTTCATCTAGTTGGCTAGCTGGAGTCCAATTCGCTTGAGCCTTTTCCTCTTCTGTTCCCTTTTCTTCATCAGTTAAACCTCAAGGATCTGCCTCTTCTCCCTTTTCAATTCTAGTGACAACCTTGACAACTTCCTCAAAACTCTGTTTCATCTTATCATCCTCTAGTTCAATCTTTAAAAATTCTACCTAAAGTGTTACACCATCTGCCTCGATAGGCTCCATTTTTGCTATAACGTTCTTTATTTTTTCTCCACTTACTTCGTCAATGGAGTTTATAATCATGCTCTCAATATCCTCTAACTTCATCGTAATGTAAGTAGCTTCAGTGAACTTGTATGACCCAGTGTATTTCCATTCTTATTCCATGAAGGGTGCACTTTACTTTATCAAGTCGGATGCCTTCCTTGCATGATCTTCCTTGGTGACCCAAAAATTATGATCGAGCTGGTACTGCCATACCTGTTCATCAGTGATATTCTTTTTATCCTTCCATGGCCATGTAGACTAATGAACATAGAGAACCATGGACTAACCTGATTCTTAACCATCCTTTATCCTCGCAATTTGTTTTCCTTTCTTCTTTTTCTTCTTTTCATCTTCTTCTTTAGATAAATCTTGATAATTTTGATATCCTAGTTCACCAAAATCTAACTAAAAGAAAGCTTTTCAAGTTTGTCTACATCCTCACCTAGCAATTCTCCCTTCTCAGTCATCTTTGGCTCAAACTTTTTAGCAGCCTTCCCTTATTTCATAATGAAATTAGATAGCAGTCCATGCGAGTCCCTTACTCCTAGCTTTAACTCCTCGCTATAGTACCCTAGCCATTTCCTAGTAGTCTGAGTGGGGATTGCCATAGTACCCCAGCCATTTCCTAGTAGTCTAAGTGGGGATATCTGGAAATTTCAGTATGCTAGTAAAGTTTTTCCTTAACCATTGCTCTAAAAGAAAGTTTATATTCTTCATAATTCCTATAACCTTTGGATTAACCCATTTGTTTGTGACTCCAACAACCTAAAACCCTCAAAGATGCAAAACAACCATGCTCAAAACTGATACAATCTCACCCACCTCAGCATAGATGGTCACAATCTCTCCTTTATCAGAAATCTTAACTTTCTGGAGAATAGTGGAAGGTACACCACTAAGAGGATGATACCATGGCCTCTCTAATAAAAGCGAGAAAGTAATTGGAATGTCTAAGATTGTAAACTCCACCATAGGCTCAACTACTCTTGTTTTTACCATAGTCTTGAACACATTTATAGCCAGTTTTTTACTATCATCATAGACCCTAATGACACTATCAAAAGCCTTCAAGTCCTTATCAAACAAATTAAACTTATGCAATAACTTAACTGGGAAAATGTTAATCCTAGATCTATCATTGACCATCGCACATGGCGTGCGTCTCCCTTTCACCTCAACATGGATGAACAAGGCCAAGTATTGATTTCTTCCCTTTAATGGTTGATCCTCATTTGAGAAAGTGATTTTACACTTGTGAGTTACCAATGCAACAACATCTTTTGGTATGGCTTTGTTAGAAATGATCAAGCTAGATAAAGCTTTTACCATAGCCTTTTTATGATCCTGAGAAGTGATAAGTAATTCCCATGTACTGATTTGGGTAGACATTTTCTTCAATCGCTTCACTATAAGATTGTCATCTTCTTTCTTCTTTACACCCTATTGTCAACCCATGCTTCATTGGGAGCTCTCTCTTAAGATAGTATTTTTTTGCTATATGTCACATGACTCACCAGTTTCATCTCCATTTCTTCATTATTCTCCTTCCATAGTTGAATTATTCTTTCCCTTTATTCCATCTCTATCTCCTTATCTAAGTTTTCTCATGAATTGATGGTGCAAACAATTAGAGCCTCATTTGTAACCTACTCAATAGTAGGAATAACAACATCCTTAAGAATTTCAAAATCTATCACGAATGTCCCTTGACTTGGGTGAGGAACATTACGATAGTTCAAGAAAGGGTTCCCTCAAATGCTAGGCCTTTCGACGTTTAACGAAATGATTATGTTATTGTTCGTAAATCTTGAATCTCATGCCTCAATCTATAGCAATCATCAGTATTGTGATAAGCTCCTTGATGAATAACACAGTAAGCATTGGCGTCATACCCTTTAGGCAATGGATTAGGAAACAATCTCGGTGTTAAAGGTTTTAACACTCCTTTCTTTTACAACCTTTCAAATGCCTTAGATAGAGGCATCCCCAAATTTGTAAAATTTCACAGTGTTTTCACTGTATTAACATTAGCTGTCTTGCTTCCCTCTATTTGAGGTTGAGATAGGGCACCTTTTCTTCCACCATCTTGTCTTCTTATCTTGGATTCTAACTCTTCAACTTGCAAACCTGCCTTTAGAAGGTCTTCAAAGCTTTCAACCAACATTCCTCTGATTCTAGTGTCAATACATAGCAAAGGCCCTTTTATAATCATTCTCAAATGTTTTCTCTTCGTAGGCCTTGTGGTAACCTCTGAAGTTGCCTTCTTCCACCTCTAGATGTACTCATTAAAGCTCTCACCAGCCTTTTGCTTCAAAGATTCTAAATGTTATAGTGTGACCTTTAGATCTGAAATACACGCATAGTGCTTCTCAAAAGCTTCAATCAATTCATTCCAGTCTTCCTTGACAGTCTTTGGTTAATTGAAGTACTAGTTTTTAATAAACCCTTCCAATGACAATTTAAAAAGATCCAACATATTATCTGTCAAGATTCTAGATGTCTTCATAATTAACACATACGAATGGACATGGTTCTTTGCATTTTGAGTTCTTGTGAACTTAGGCAGCTCTGGCATGTGAAAATTAACTAGTAGTTTCTTAGGTTTATGAACAAGCAATTCCTCAATGTTTGTTCCCTTTTCTAAACCTCTAACACCCAAAACCTTTTATTTCTTCTCTAGCTGCTTGGCAAAGTCATCAAATCGAGTGTTTTCCTTTTCACTTTCTAAAGGTTTTTCTAGAATGTTTGTTATACTTCCCATTTCCATGACACACTTGCTTTCATGGTATTCCTTCATCCCAAACATATCATCATCAATCACCACAGGTTAGGGCACATCCATTAGTGCCTTCCCTTTGTCAGTCTGATTGGCAGAAGTCTCTCCTTTTATCAAAATTTCATTGACACAATTGTTTACCTCCTTAGCATTCCTCTCTTCCATCGTGCGATTAAAATTGGCCATCATTTTGTCCAAGACCTCTGGCGGTATGGTTATCTCAATGATTGGGTTGAGTTTCTAGCCCAGACTCAGACTCTTACTTTTTTTTAGCAAGTCCATTTCTCCTTCTCTTCCATGAGGGTTTGGATGGAGCTATGATGGCTGTAAAACAAAGGTTATTAGTATGATGCATGAGCAAGTAATCAATGCATATATGCATGATATGCATAACTCATTTTACAAAAGATCCTCTTAACCTTATTCCTCCCACACACGAGGTCTACTGGTTCTTTCCTAGGTAGAGTCCCCGTCTCATACCATTACGGGGTAAAAAATGCAAAAGGTCACCTTGTACTGGGAGGAGCTAAGGCCTCGAAAGAACAAATACACAAAGGTACTAAAAGAAGAAATCTTATAAAGGTACTAAAAGAAGAAATCTTTACATCATATGAAGGAATATTTACATGTGAAGAAATGAATCCCTTTAAGGGGGGAGGGATGTACATAAAAAGTATTTGCATGGCGACGAAAGGGACATACATAAGTATTTACATGTGGGGAATAACTACGTTAAAGGGGAAAGGTAACATTTATATTTACATTAAGGATATCTAACCATATTATTTGAAGACTCCAACTCCCTTTTAGAAAATGTAAACAAGTGGGGTACCCTATTCCAAGACAATGTTGGCTCCTACATGTACCTATAAGTTGAAAGGGTTGTTATCGTAGATAGCTCCCATAAGCTTATGAGGCAATTATCGTGA
The DNA here is from genome assembly GCA_949677035.1 of Omphalea diandra. Taxonomy (NCBI): domain Eukaryota; kingdom Viridiplantae; phylum Streptophyta; class Magnoliopsida; order Malpighiales; family Euphorbiaceae; genus Omphalea; species Omphalea diandra. The sequence continues at coordinate 5,014 of CATIWR010080169.1, forward strand.
TCTCCTATTTGTTATACCTGAAGGTACTAGGCTCATGAGTGATGAATCTTCCTCATAATCTCCTAAGTCTAAATGGAGCTTAAGTCTCAAGTTTAGAGAACTGTCAATTTGTCTAAGGGCATTTAGTCCTCATGGTGAAGTGTGGAAGCTACATGAATGTAGTGGACTTGCCTAATACCAAGGTTAAAATATTAAAAGTGAATCAAAGATTAAATGCAAAGTCAATTTCAGATCCCTAATGTGAGCACCTCGTGGTTTCACTGTTGCACTTAAACTAGTGGAATCTTACTTACAATTCCATCCTTTTATCGACTAATAGGGGGTCGAGAGGACGCGAGTCTCTACTTATGAATAGAGTTATTTAATCTCATTTAAATAATGTTGTTCACTTTTGAATATGGGTGTCATTTGCAAATAAGGCTATTCACTTTTGAACAAAGCCATTCAAGCATGGTTATTCAATGTTGAAAAACTATGTTGAATGGCCACACCCATACACACACACATAGAGGTTATTCACTTTTGAACGAAGCCATTCAAGCATGGTTATTCAATGTCGAAAAACTATGTTGAATGGCTACACACACACACACACACACACATATACACACACACACACACATATATATATATCCCTTTTAATTTAAAATTTTACAATTTTTAACTCTCTCTCAATATAAGTTCAAATCATGTTCTAAACACATTTTAAAGCTTTAATCTACACTTTGATTTCAATATCTAATGGTAGGTGTTCAAAGGTGGGTGTGAGTGCCTCGTGGTTTCGTGGCTACACTCGAACTAGTGGAATCTTGCTTGTGACTCCATTCTTTTATCGACCAATGGGGGATCAAGAGGATATGGATCTCTACTTTGGTAGTGAACCTAAGGTGTGGCGCGCAATTGGACCATCGGGGGATTCCTTTAGTCCGTGCATAATTTTAAAGCCCATAGTCCAAAATAGTGATCATCGGGGACCAAAAGTGGGATAGTACATTAGTACCATCCCTAGGAAATATGGACTCGCCAACCAATTTTGTTCAGGACAAGAATTCAGGGAATGCAAAATCTGAACATAATTTAAGTCAATTAGAAGACCTATTTCATCTTTATGCCAATAGATATTGGGTTCAAAAATTAGGTACGGCTTAAGAAAGATGTTAGGTACCCCTAAATTGCACAAATATTTTGATCTAGCCTCCAGGCATCTTTGGTTCGCTTTTAATATTTTAGCCAAGTTATTGATTAGTCCAATTAATGCCTCTAAGCATACATCTAAGCATGATTCATTTAAGCAAATCAAGTCACCAACTTCTAAGGGGTAGGAGAGGATCGCGCATCATCATCCATCATCCACACATGCTATTTAAGATGGAAAAGGAGGTCGTGCATCATAGTGTAGGGTGAGCTTGCATATATCATCATCCATTCACATCCATAATCATATAAGCCATATAGGATAGTGGTTAAGATCAAGTTCATGATTTAATTCCAAATAATCACACCTACACCCAAATGAAGAAATAAGTTAGTAAGGAATCAATATGAAAAGTAAACAAAGAAAATTTGAAGCAAATAAACGACGGTAAATAAATTTCATAATAATCACCTTACCACAACTCCATAGTCAAGGTATCCTAACATACATTCTAAGTTTATAATAACCCATTCTGTTATCACAAACCATAATATAACATAATTAAGATGCATAAATCATAAAATACTTAAAGCCTTAAACATGAAATGCAAAGCATTATAGAGGACATCACATGGCCCAAGGTAAAGATTCACCTCAAATGAGATCCTAGGGTTGATGAACCCTCCCTCATAAAGAGCTATAAACTCATGGCATAACTAACTATTACAGAAGTTAGAATACAAAATCAAAAAGAGAAATTAAAGAGCTAAAAGTACTATTCATAAACTAGCATATGAACCTTAACACTAAGAAGACTTTTAAGGTCTAGGGAATCTTAAGTTTCTCACTTGATTATTACCTTTCAGTACCTAAAACAGAACCAAAACATAATTTTAAGACTAAAAAAAAAGAAAGAACCCAAAAACATTTAGATAGGAAGGTAATGAAAACCATTTAGAAAACAAACAAGGCTTCATTTTTAAAGTGAATAAGGGTCTTAGGTCATTAACCTCAGCTTATTTGTCACTAGAGTCATAAAAACATCACAAAAGTACCTTAAAAAGAAAGAAATATGAAAGAACAAAAAGGATGTTTTGAGTTGTATTGCAGGAAAATTAGGTTGTACAGCCATGGAGAGGGGTTATATAGCCTAAGAATAGGGTTGTATAGCCTATCAATGAGGTTGTATAGCCCTAATTTTCTAGGCTTCCAAAACAAAAAAATAAAAAGAAGGAGAAAGGAAGAAGATGGGGAGAAGGATTATGGGTATGTTCTAGAGATGTCTTTGCCTTTAAAAGCACATAAAAAGTTCAATATCCTTTAAAAAATGCTTAAGGTAATGCAAAAATGTAAGAATAAAGGTCTAGTTCTACTTTGTAAAGAGTTGGGTGAGGTTAGGGTTTAGGATGTTTGAGAGGTTATTTCTATAGAGTGACCTTAGGGTTTTCTAAGTCTCTCTTTTCTCTTCAAAATAGGGGGGGGTTATTTATAGGTGTTGTATAGGTGGACAGTGTTAGAAATAGTTATGGTTGAACCATGGATGTATCCAATCACAGAGAAATGGTTTGCATGTGGGTTGTACAACCATGGGAAGGTTATACATCCTACTACTAGGGTTGTACAGCCCTAGGTGTAAAAAGGGGACCAGTTCCAAAATGTTCTCTAGTTTAAGGTTTTAGGAAGGTTGTATGATCTTGAATTGATGGTTGTACAACCCACTAAGCTTGGCTGGTAGCCCTAGAATAGGTTTGGGATTGGTCCTAAGGCTTGGTCTTATACTTGATCTTAGGCTTAGTTTTGGACTTCTCCAAGGTTTCCTAGAGTCTTTCATCTCTTCATTTGGGCAACTCCCTTTTACAATATAGGGATTTAGTGATTTCATCATTAGGCTTTGCATCTTGAGGCCCAAAATCTGATACTTACAGTAGGATTCTCTCTTCTTTAAGAGTTAAGCTTGGGCCTTCTTTCATTCTTCAAATCGAGTAATTTTATGTCCCTATCTTTATTTTAAACTTATTATGTTTCAGTTGATTAGAGTAAAAATCTGTGTTAAATTGTATGTAGTGAGATTAGGGTTTCTTGAAGGTAAAAATTAGGAAAATAAGTTCTTCCATATTATCTTCCCTAATTTTTCTTTCTATTAAGTCCTTATAACTATAAAAACTAAGATTTCACGCTTAGATTAGTTTATGAGCTTTTGGTTCTAAAACCCCAACTTTGGACATATAAGGGTTTTATGAATTTTTTGTGTTTCACTAAACTTTAACATCTTCATATATTATAAGAGTTCTCTCATCTTCATATATTATAAGAGTTCTCTTACCATCAATTGATGATGATTGTTCATTATAGTGTTATTGAGAGAAATTTTTTAGGTGCCCATATATGTATTTGGCTTAGGTGAATTAATCTTTTTGTATAATTTAGTCATATTTCCTTTTTGGTTTTAAAATTATTAATAGAGAATGATGGCAATGGAGGTCTTTAGCTAATTGAAAAAGTTTTTTCCAACTTAAATGGCCAAGAAAAATTTCAAGATTAGAGATAGGATCATGCCTTGATATATGGAAAGAAACCAATTTTCATTAAAAAGCATTCTTTTTAAGTGTTAATTAAAAGATGTAATAGTAAACTTTAGAAAGTATAGGGCCATAAGTGTAACATCCAAAATCCTAGATTTTTATTTATCTAACTTTGCTTAGTCTGTTAAATAACTTAAGTTGTTGATTCACATTTAATAATCATTTCCAAGCACAAGTATTAACTCATTCATAGAGTATGAAATACTAAAGTGTCATAACATCATTAAAATTCTCTTTTGCCATCTCATTATCATCAAGGGTTCCATCTTCATTTATTTGAACACTACATAACTTATTATAAAAACTAGTAAAACATAAATGGCTAAAAGAACAAAACACTAAAAGACTGCATACTAGTCTAACCTCTATCAAGGTTTTAGACAACAACTTCAAAATGTAGTATGGATGTAATCTTTAGTTTACTTTGCATGAAAGAAAACTAAATGCAATGGAATGAGCTTGCATACTTAATAAGTAACTAATAAATGATACTTAAATCATAAATAACACAACAAGCATTTAAATATAAATAACCCATCACGTATCCATGTATGTAATAAGGAATTTCCAATCTTTAATGCCTCACATGCTATCAAATGTTGTTACCACATAGGCTATCATATGTTGTTGCCACATAGGCTATAAGATATCATTGACACACAGGCTATCATATGTTGTTGTCACACAAGCTATCATATTTTGCTACCATATATGTTATAGGTTATCATTGCCACACAAGCTATGAAATATTATTGCCACACAGGTGGTCATATATTATTATCACATAAGCTATAGATATCATTGCCACATAGACTATCATATATTGTCACCACATAGGCTATAAGATATCATTACCACATAGGTTATCAAATATTATTTCCATATAGGCTATAATATGTCATCACCACATAGGCTAAAAAAATGTTATTGCTTGCTCAAACAATATCAAATATTAGTTCCTTAGCAATTTATTTATAAATCCAACAAAATTTTTGTAATATAGCAATTACTAACAAGACCCATCAAATTGAGCAAATCATATCACAACATACTTTCATTCTCAAGCCATAATTTATCAACATCTCATAAAATAAATAATTCAAAATCTAATAATCCTTTCATTCAAGTATTTATCAATATCATCTCATTAAATTTTCTTAAAGAATTTAAATTCATAGCATTTAACCAAAAACATTTAAGTATCATTAGCTATTTACTTACCTCCTCCTTCAAGCTATTAAGCTATGGATAGTCCTGGCTTATTTCCAATATTATCTTCAATGCCTTGAGGACCTATTTCGACACTCCAAATCAATCCATGATGATAAAGTAAGATTTTTATTTTGTAATGCATGTATGTTCTAGTATGACATTACTAGAACATGTATGTTCTATAATCACTTTTAGTCCATAAATCCAAATGATCCTATTATTTTTTAATTAAATTAGACATATATGGGTATAATATATCAAAAATTCATTATAAAATATGTACTACATAATTTACAGTGAATTTTATAAATTTTCCCTATTATGGGTGCAATTATATGCTAAACAGTCTCATAAATTTAGTTATATCTCACAATGTAGAAGTCCAATTGAAAAACCATTTTAGATACAATTATTTAATATTTAAATTAACGTTATTTATGTTTTACACATTCTCTAATTTAGCTTGTAAGGTCCTCAAAAGAAATGGTCAATCTTAAACTTTGCAAGCATAAATAGGTTCAGGATCAGTATTGATCAATGAGCTATATCTCTTAACACACAAATTGTTAAGGAAAAAAAATGTTTTAGAATCATTTCTACAAGACATAAAACTACAATTTTTATCTTTTACACATCATTTAATTTCAATTCTATACTTATAAAATGTTTAGAAAATAGAACCAACATACTGAGCAGGTTTAAACAAGAATCAGTCACAATCAAGGAGCAATATTTCTTCACACACAAATTATTTTAAAAAACTATTTTATTAAAATCTAGATAAGACATAAACCTATAACTTTTATGTTTTCACTTCACCTAATTTATCTTCTAGGATTATCAAATCATGGGTGTAAAAGTGTACCCTTAAAATAAAATAAAAATGAATTCAGCTCATATTCAATCCCAACAATCTCACGCATGAATCCGAACTATAATTACTTTATAACTACAAATATAAAATCATATACTTTTTGCCAAAGCTAGAAAACCTTAGGATTTTCTCCTAGTTAACTTATACTTGTTTCCTTATTCTTATTCTTCTTATTCTTCTTCTTCTTCTTCTTCTTCTTCTTCTTCTTCTTCATCCTCTTCTTCTTCTTCTTCCTTTTCTTCTTTCTTTCCTTCTTTCTTTCTTTCTTTATTTGCTCTCCTTTTTTGATGTATTCCTCCTTTTTCCCCTCTCTTATCAACCCCTAATGGTAGAAAATTCTAATTTGTATTCTTATTCTAATGGAACAAAAGATTATTAGTTTGTTCCTATTGGTTAAAAGTTTAAATTTTATCTTTTAGTCCTTTTTCTTCATTCGTTCTTCACTTATATCTCTCTACTAATTTCCATCAAATTCTTATACATTTAATAAGTTCCAAGATATGTCTACTTAAGTTATAGCAATATGCATGTGACATTTGATAATCTGCTATGCAACTATGCAAACACCACATTCATATTAAAATGCCTCAAATGCAATGTTGTAAGTGGTATTGTTATGCTTATGCCATATGATACATATATGCAAATATAACACAATTAAAATACAAATGAATTAGGTTGAGCATGTTGCAATAAGACATTTCAATATGATTTATATTATATAGGCTACTAGATGAACTAGGTTTAAGTAACAAAGAAGGATCATACACTTAATCAAATTGAGGGTCATATTAGGTAAGAGTAAAGAGTTAAAGCTAGAGATAAAAAGCCCATTATGACCAAAATAATTAGAAATCTTTTTGATGGGAGGAAAAAGAAACTGGTTTATTTGACTCTAAAGACAATAATTCATGCATTTTAAAATAATTAGTACATTAAAGGTGAGCATAAAAGATTGATAGTAAGGTTCATTTAATAAAGGGCTAGAGTGATAAGGCAAAAGAAGAGAATAAATAAAGTATAAGTAATAAGTGAAAAAGAGCTAAAAGTTTGAATAAGAGTTTAAAACTAACCTAGATTCGCATATATAGCCATTTAGGATTGGCTTTTTTAAGCATTAGTCTTTTCATTATATTGTGTCTAATAAGAGTAATGTCTTTAGAACCTTTTATCTTAGTCTTAGGACATACAAAAGATCTATATATATATATATATATATATAGTAAATTATCTAAGGCAACCTTCTTTAGTAGTCATCTAGAATTTTTTTACACTATGCACTTTAATTATAGAGTTAAAGTACTAGTAGTTTCCTTTATTGGGTTATGCAAAATGACCACATATGGGGCATCGAGGTTGGCATTATTAAACCTTTACTTTAAACTAATGGATGCACAACACTTCTCATCTTTCATTTTGTAATTGCAACTATGAATTGCATGTTCAAGTCATCCACAGTAGTAGCATATATCATACATCGTTTTCATATTTCAATAAAATCTAAGAGAGGTTACCATATAAATTCTAACTTAAAAACTTAAGATTCAGACCTATAAAACATTAATATCGACTTTGAATCTCATAAATTTCACGTATATTATAAAAGTTGTCTCTTATAGGCCATAAAATAACTATCTTATGTGCTTAGCATTTTGCTTATTAATCTGACTAAGGGGTAACTCATGAACTTACAACGAAAAAAGAAAATAATAAAAAAACAATGAATTTAATCTCATCAAAACACAAATCTAAAGCCCATTCTTTAATTACAAATAGACCATCTTCTCCTTTCAAATATAATTTTTACTGCATGTTCAAAACTAAAAATGAAAGTGTTTATCTTATGAAACTGAATTAAGAAATGTCATTTTGTTCTCTAAGAACTAGACTTAGCTTCTTTCATAATTGCATTAAAGCACGAAAGCTAATGATTTCTCCACTAATCTTTTTATTAACACTAGAGAATTTTGCCACCAATAGTTACCATATCTAAAAATAATTCAAATACAAACCTGAGCATTGTAGATTTTCAACTTTATAAATGAGCTCATTTATGATCATCTTCTTCTAATTCATAATGAGAAAACCAAAAAAATAAAAAATTAATATCCAAGGGGGAACAACAATTAAAAAAGATGATGTGTAATAAATATAAATATAAAGAAAGAGAGAGAGAGAGAGAGAGAGAGAGAGAGAGAGAGAGAGAGAGAGAGAGAGAGAGAGAGAAAAGGCAAGCAAAAAAGAGGATGAAACATAGTACATAAAGTTAGTGGATTAAGTGAATTAGAAGAGAATATATAAAAATAATGATCTATTAAGAAAATCAAGGAACATAATTGAAATCAAAAGCAATCAGAGGAAATCAAGCCAATAAAGATTGAAAACCTTAAGCATATTAAAATAATGCATGTACATTTTCAATTCCATGATAGAAAGGAAAAGGTATGTAAACTTAGGGAGAGTTTATTTAGCAATGAAAGGGGAAGGAGAGGGAGTTAACAATTAAGGAGTTAATTATAAATCTATTTTTCTCCTTATTTAGTACATATTTTATTAAAATAGCTAATTATTAAGAAAGTGAACAATTAATCTTTTTAGTGGTGGTAATTTTGGTCGAACCTAAATCCATTTGAAAATAACCTGAACTAAACTCACGGAAAAAAGAAAATACTTGAAATAACTGATCGAAAATAATTAAAAATTTTCAAGTCAGATTGGGTCAATTTTGGCCCTTCAAGCTTAACCCATGACACCACCTAAATGAGTCAAAGGAAAATAAAATGCCTAAAGCTTTTAAGAGATAAAACACAACCCCAAATTTTTCCTTAAATAACCAAACTTTCATTTTAAATTGTTTTGTCTCTCATTCTCTCACTTCTCGGCAAAATTACTGGGATGACTCTTAACTTTTAAGTTAATTATGGTTGGTGTTGTTTTAGAATTGTATATCAAAGTTTAAGCTGTTATTATGAACATCTTCTTCTTCTTATTCTTCTTCTTCTTCTTCTTCTTCTTCTTCTTCTTCTTCTTCTTCTTTCTTTCTTTCTTTCTAATTCTCTCTCTCTCTCACACACACACATACACACACAAAAACTGTAACATCTCAAAATTTGCAAATTATATTTTTTCTAGAGTTATGAATATTTGCATTATTAAAATGTACTTATTGATTATTAATTTGAATTTAAAATTTAAATTTGAGTATTTAAATAATATAAGAGTAATTTTTATTAGAGAAATGATTTTGATATATGTACATGTAATTAATATTACGGTTAATTTAATTTTAAGAAAGATAAAATATTTTAATGTTTATTTTCAATTTATTTTTAATACAAGTGATTATAGTAGTATATTTTATTTTTAAGACAATTTTATCATGTTGTATATATGAAATTTTTTTATAGGTAATAATAATGATAATTATTATTATAAATATTTTTACCTAATTTAAATATTAAATTATGTATGATTTATGTATAGTAAGATTTTATTTTAAATTAAGTTAATAAAAATGTGATAATTTAAATTAAGACCTAATAATTAAATTACGTTCATATAAGAATATTTTGGCTCATGTATAATGTAATTTGATTTATTTTTTAGAGTTTATTTGTGTATCTTTATGTGTATATAATAATAATAATAATAATAATAATACATTTTGAATAAAAAATAATATAAAAATAAAATAAATATGGAGTTGTGATTTGGCCAATAAAATAGTCTGTCTCTATTCCAACAGTAGGAACAATCAGAAAAAGCAAGGAAAAAAAAGAAAAAAAAAAGAAAGGAAAGAAGAAAAGAAAGAAAAGGAGAGACGGAGAGAGAGAGAGAGAAGGGGCCATCCACCACCACCAACAACCTCTCCCATCATCTGCTACCATCCTCTAGCTTGAGAAGCATCAGAACTAATGGCAAAAATGGAAAAATCGACACAAAATGGTGAGTAGGGGCAAAATTTTCAAAAAGCCATAACTCCTTAACCATATCTCTGAATTAATTGGTTCAAGTTTCTATGGAAAGCTCTCTTCCCAAGCTTTCCATAGATATTTGATTTCTTTAGAACAAAGGTCAGACAACAATCCAATGCTCGATCAAAATATAATTTTGGGTGATTCCCGTCAAACAATAGCTTATTAACGACACTATAAGTTTCTACAAACTTCTAGAAAGATGATCTACTAGATGACTTTGGTTGTTTTCACAATGGCCACCGCTGGTGAACTCTAGTCACCATGAGTGGTGGTTCTAGCGATAGCTCTAGCGAAATCTGGTAGGTGAATTGAGACAAACGTATTCCTCTATATCCTAATCATGTTGGTGTGATTTTCACAAATTATATATGTTTCAATGAGATTTTATGAATTTTTATTGATTTTTGATCATTGTAATTTGAGTTTAAAATTATGAAATTAATGTTTATCAAAGGTTTAATGGCTTGGGAATAGACCAGATAAATATATGATGATATTAATTAATTTATGGGTGGAAGAATTGAGATTTAATGGTGAATTTAGATTGAATTATAGGAATTAATATAGTTTATTTAATTAGAGGAATTAATTAGAATTAATGCAATTATTAAGGATTAAAAATTTTTAATGGTATTTTATAGAGTTAATAGAGTAGTTATAGAGGTAACTAAGTTAGTTTGAGATTTAAACATGATTTGAGAAATTTATTGAATTGAAGGATTTGATTAGGTTTAAAGAAATTAATAATAATTAACGATGATTATTGGGTGTTATTTAAGGATATTATAGTTAAAAATATAATTTTAGCATTAAATGATGAATATTAAAGAATTAGTTGGGATGAAATGGAATTATTGGACTTGGTTATAAGAGTTAGATAAATTAATAGAAGTGAATTCTTTAATAGAAGTTATAAGAATTAACAACGTAAATTGTAGTATGAGAATTATGCATAAGATAATGAATTATGAAAAATAATTTGACTAACAGTTAGATTGGTTATCTTTAATTATTTAATTAATACCTTAGACCTAATAAAGATTTGAGTAATTAGCATTGAGCAATATACTTTATATATATTTAATTTATTATTGAGAATTAGGATGCATTATTTATGATTATTAGATTAATATAATTGATTAGTTTAATTGAAATATATTATTAGTTATACGATTATTGAAGATTATTGTCGATTAATCAGAAATAAATTAATGTTTTGGTATAGTTATTAAGTTAAGTATTATTCTTATGATTATTTGTAGTTGTTGAAAATTATACGGAGGATTATGTTCATAAATTGAAAATGATTAATTATTGGATTATATAATATGCTTGATAGGGTATATGGGAAGTTTGAAGACTCGAGTTGAATTGAATGATGTTGAATAAGAGTGTTAGTGCAAGAAATCAGCCTATTTTAATGAAGAGCTATGTTTAGTTTTTAGGAGAGATACTATCAAAATTTTATTAGAAATTTTAGTGAATTTAGAAAAAATAATAATCTTGGAATTTAGGTTGGGAATGATATTTTATATTGGTTCTAAGAAATTATTTCTTTATTTAGACTCTTCTACCATCCAGTTTGCACCACCAGAAGTGCGAGAGCATTTTGTGATCTTCGATCTTTTGTGATTTAATATTATATACTCTTATGGCATACTAACTTGACCCGACTTTGCTTGCAAATGAATATTATTATTGATGTTGCATTATATGATTATATGTGTGTATAATAATTTGTGATATTGATGAGATTGTGGATCGAGAGTATTAGTAAAACATGCCACTTGATGGGTTACATCAGGACTGAGTGTGCACTGGCATGATTTGATACAAATAATTGTGATTGAGTAATGCCTTAGTTAAACTTGCTCTATAGGCTTAGGATATTAAAAATATTATGATATGATAGTGCCTTAGTTGAGCTTGCTCTTTATCCGCGTGAGCATATTATGTAATACTCATTCTTAACTTATTCAAATTCTAGAACTTTGTAGTTTAGAGTAGTAAGACTTGTATAATGATAGATGTTGTTAACTTTGTTATATATAATCATGATGGATGTTATATTATCCTTACAACCTAAATAATTAGTAATTAAAGATTTGTTAAGAATAAAATTAAATAAACTTGCTACAAGTTTCAAAGGCCTTAAGTTTACCCATTCCTTTGCGCTATTCACGGTCTAAGTGGGATCACAACACACACACACACACACATATAAAATAAAAAGTTATATAAATTAAATATATGAATTGCATATGTCTAGATTATATATTGAAGTCTCTTTAATACTCTTCCTTTAATGATTAAGGTTAAAAAATTATAGTAAACTAATAGTGTGTTCTTTGTCCTAATAGTTTAATTACTCTAGTTTCTTTTGTAATTAATTAATTTATATAACAATTAGAGCATATAATTATATAGTTTATCATCTTTGACCATTCATTCAACATAAAAGCCATGCTTACTAATTTTATATGTTCTAATGAGAACTTTTTCCTTTTTTATTTCCCCTCAATTCATAGCAAATGATTAGAGCAAGGAGGAATAAAAGAATAGTTGAGTTCTACATTAAGATTTTTTGTTTTCAAAAAAAGAAAATAAAAACAAATTTCACAATTTAATGTTTATATAATCCGTTATTGAAACAATATTTCATAATTTATATGTTCAGAACCATATATGATGATGAAACATTACATCATAGCAGAAGGTGGATTTCTTATCGGTTTTCATTTCTTTTAAATTACATTCACAAGTCATAGCTATTGAATTTCTATTTTAATTATAGTAGAACAAAATATAATAAAAATTCTCTATGTACCTTATAAAATCTTATACATTTATCCATTAGATTTCTTTAATTAAACATCTATGTCCATACTTAAAATCTTAGTACTTGCATATATATGAATAATTATTAGTATGTCAAATAGAGTTCAATCATATAAGAAAATATGGAGTAAGCATTATTTTAGCACAATTTGCTTTCCATTTAATGTCATTTGATTAGTCACTCTAAGTTATGGTTTAAAGAGAGTATTGTTGGGTTTTGTATAGTGAGCACAATAGAAAAACAAAATTTTTATGCCTACAAAACCCACTAAGGATCTATGTGATTCAATTAAATCGATAAGAAAAGATGTGAAAATCCACTAATTCAAGCAAGAGTCGCAGATTTGTTGAAAGGCAGAGAAGGAGTTTATATTGGTAACACCCAACCTCAAGCTTGGTGTCGGATCCAAATGTTACTAAAGGGTTAACATCCTTTATATGTATCCATGCGGACAAAGTATCTTCAAATCAAATAGTGTGCTAGCACTAGTGTTTTTCTTTGTCTCCAAAACATTTTTGAAAAGCAACATGAATGTTCACTTTAATTTTTCAGACACTGAAAATGTGTATATATCTAAAACATTATGATATAAGTGTCAACTATATATCCTTTTGATACAAATAACTAGATATCCTTTTTGTTTTAATTTTTAAAATGAAAGGAGTGTCTAAATATAAAGATCATATCTTTAATTATCTTAATATATTTAGAGAGAGAGAGCAGAAAATACCATTTCATTTTTGGGCATGTTCTAAAAGTGTGACCTTGTAGGTTCACGTAATATTGGCAGTAGCCCAAAACCTAGTTTGGCCTACAAGTCATAATTGACTTCTAGCAAGACATTATCCAAATTATGTGAAGGTCAATATTTTGTTACTTCATCTCTCAATTGAACATAAGACATGGATCATGTCATCCCTATATAGTTCAATTATTTCTTGTTGTCTAAGTAGACTGATGCGAAATGACATTGATAATCTTTATCAATTCATCTCTGCATGGTCATGCAATCTTTTTAATCTAACTTATTGAAGGGCCCAAAGATATATTTCTCATAAATATATAAGAGACAAATTCCTTCTTAATCACTCGTATTCCTCTATATGATTTACTTCATGTCTAGTATCAGTCTATATGATCATCCTATTAAAGATAATATTGGACCATATCAAAGCATAAAGTTCATCGTATTGGAATCCACGATGATTTTTAGGTTAAAGGATTAAGTTAATGATAGTTTATCCATGTATGAAAATCCATGGTGATTCTCATACTATCGTATGAGAATCATTAATGACAGTTTATCTATGTGGTATTCTCATAGTGAGTTGGTCCAATGCAATATTTCTTAAATATGTATCTATATGTTTGACTTAATATCATATATCCATGACTAGTAAAACATCGTCATTAATCAAAATACATACTAATTTTCATTCATTATTATCTCAATGATAATGGTCGATTATGGACAATTTAGAATATAATTCTTTATACTTAAAAGTTTTACTATCAAGTCACATGTTTGATGGTATTGGGTATAATTAACTATTCATGAATTTATCATTTAGTCATAATAAAAGAGATATTTAATAAAAATACAATCATGATATTATTAAGAAAATATTCATTATAAGAATTGGCCCATGGCATAGAACTAACACGTAGTGCATTTGATTGTTATTCTTACTTAAAAATTAAATTTGTCATTGTGTAGTATTTTACTTGTGAACTTATGTATCATATAATGTGGTTTTGAATCCAAGAGCATAAAGAATATATTTTTTGAAATGTTTTTTTTTTTTTAATCTATATTGCTTATGGATTTGCTTAAAAGTGACAATAGGTGTGATACTATGGAGGATACTTTTGAAGGTAACTCTATGCTTAGTAGAAAGCCCAAAAGTTTGATATTTGGATTGATTTTGAAGTGATTCCAGGACAGTGATACGTAGATAAAATATTAAGAAAAGCAGTATGTAGTCAAATCGAGTTATGGAACTTTAAATCTTAAATGATATAGAGACAAATATAAGTCTTGTCCTATAATATCTATTTATGGAGTTGAAGGCTGAACTAGAACACAAAAAGACCAAAGTATCTAAAAGGAATTAGTTGCAAAAGTTATTATTAGGTATGTTTATTCCTTCATGTTTGATGAGCATGAATCAAATCGAAAATTTTTTATTTATCTTATAGGGGTGTTAAACCTATTGCTAGCAATACAACTCAATCAAATTGTTTGAAATTGCACTCAAAGAAAAGACAAAAAATAAAAGCTTGAATGGTGAAATTTTTTTTATGGAATTAGTTTGACATATGATTTATGGATTGCATTTATGACTTAATGATATTTTTGTCTCATTTATATTATTTAGACAATAATTAAAAACTAGTGAGTTTAATTTTGAGTTTTTATTGTCACTCCTCTTCATATAACACTATTGTCTTGTTTGAAAAACTTTATGGAACTTTTGAGTGAGTGGATTGACAAGAAAATTTTTGCAATCACTTAGAAAAAAGGAAGAGCCGATGATAATTTGCAAGATTGAGTGCATCATGAGCTTAAATTGCATGGTGATTGCCTTACCATTGTCAATTTTTGCATATTCATTATATTGTTCATATTTTAAATCCAATTGTTCAAGAATGTTTGAAATTAGTTAGTCACTGTTTATTTAAGCATGAACAGGGATAAATATTTGATTGAATCAGATGATAAGCAACTAAAATTTGATGAATGTGCTAGGTGAACTAGTTATAATTATCAAAAGACTTTGTAGTGGGATTATGTTACTAAATAGAATTCCACATATATGATGCTTAACAAAGTCATTTTCAATTGTAATTCTTTTGCAATATTGGGATCCATCGACTAAGAATGTATTTGAGTTTTAACAAATGATGAGTAGGACATGGTATTAAAAATTGACAATATGTTGAACTTTTCTATGTGATTTCAATTTTTTTAGTACTTATTATCTAATAGCAAAGTTGTACTTTTGTAATGTTTGAAAGATTTATCTCCGCTTGTTAGAAGGGAAGCAAAGTACAAATTATTATGAAATATAAAATAATTTTGCTAATAGAATGCTAGCTAAATTTAAGAAATATTGAGATTGCCACAATATCACTGTTTCTTTTTGCTGTGATAACAGATCTATAGTACAAATTGGATTTTATGACATTTTATTATAAAAAGCTGGATCTAGTGACTGCATTAGAGAAATGAACAAAGCTCTCAAGTCAGGTGTATAGCCTTTTCAGAAAATATTTTTTCAATAGCCTTAGATTTTCACATGTATTGATACCTAGAAGAAGAAATATAGGAGGTTGGGCGATAAATATTCTAAAAATGAGTTTTATTATTTAAAGTAAATATTATATAATCTAACCATTACATGAATATATATTGCATATTTTTGAGTTGAATATTTAATTATACAAAAGTTTGACAAATATGATTATCAACAATTTAAAAAAAGTTAAAACTAGATATATAGTTGGCAATAGAGGCGGCAATTTTTTACTTGACCTAAATCAGCCTAAAAAAGACAATTCGAACTCTACTCAAACCCAGGGTACACTTGAAATGACTTGAACCTGAATAACCTAAAAATTTTTGGGTCAAGTCGGGTCGGGTCAAATTGACCCGAATGGGTCAACTGATCCAATTGATCCAATAACAATATAAAAAAGAAAAATTATATTACTAAATATATATTTCAAAAAAACTTAGATTATTTAATTGAATTTAAATTTAATTTTGATATTTTTATTTAAAATATAATGAAATTTTTATATTTTAATAATTTTATTAATTTTACAATGCTTTTTTCATGTGCCTAAATTATAATTTATTATTTAGTATGATAAATTATTTAGTAAAAATAAAATTATTTATTGTAATCAAATAATTTTATTATAATTTTTTAAATTATTTAATACAGTGATAGATATTATTGTGAAAATATTACTTCTCCTTAAATGTAATTTGATGGGCACTATATTATTATATAATATTATGATGAAATAATATATGTTATAATTTATCTTATATGCTCATTTATTATAACAAAAATTTTTTATTTAAAAATTTGCGGGCTCAACGATTAAGAAAATTCAAACTTTTTCGTTAATTTTTAATTATATCTAAAGTTTCTAATTAAAATAATTACACTCTAATTTAATGAATTGATTTCAATTATATCTCAAGTCAAAATCAATATGTTATAACAAAAATCAAATTTATTACAATTATTATAAAAAATAAGTAAAATTATGATAAATTTATTTTACATATTAAATCATTTAAAAAATATATGATAAAAATTTAGCTCAATTACTCAAAAATTCAAATTTTTATGTGATTTTAAATTGTATCCAAAACTCTAATTGAGTCAATTATATTGTAATTTTATAAATTGATTTTAATTATATCTCAAGTCAGAAATAAAATTTAGTAAAGTGTATTTAGATCTAGTTGACCGTTATATTTTTTCAATTAGTTCAATTAAACCTAAAATTAAACTTACAACTTAATTAATATACTATTTTTATTTTTATTCAATTTAATCTTATTTTTACTTAATTAAATTTATTAATACTTTTGTTTGATAAATTTTTATTTTTATTTTATATTTAAATTTAAAATTTTTAAATTTCAAATTTATAATTCATAAAATCTCTCATTCTCTAATTTTCTAAAAAAACTTTCTCCCAATCTTCTTAAAATAATTAATTATATATTTTAAACTATTTAAATAAAAATTTCTAAGAAATATTTTAAAAATCAACCACATGAGTTTAATTATGATGATATTTTTATTTTTTATTCAATTTATCCTCATTTTTACTTAATTAAATTTATTTTGTATTTTTATATGATAAAATTTATTTTTGTATTTAATTCAAAAAATAAAAATTTTAAAATTTAAATTTAAAATATCTCAATCTCTTTTTAAAAGATTAATTATGATATTTTAAATAATACTTATTTAAAATATTTAAATAAAATATTTAAAAAATTATTTTACATGAACTTAACTAAGATGATACTTTATTTTAATTCAATTTAATCCCTTTTTTGGCTTAAATAAATTTATTATATACTTTTATATCAAAATTTTAATTTTATATTTAAATCTATAAATTTCTTAATTTATAACTCATAAAATCTATCAATATCACATTTATCATATTTCTTATTGTCTCCTTAAAAATTTAATTTTTATATTTTAAATAATAAATTATTTAAATCATTTAAAAAAAATTTAAGAAATATTTAAAAAATCAATTACATAAGCTTAATTGAGATAATATTTTTATTTTTCTTCAATTTAATCTCATTTTTTAATTAATTAAATTTATTATATATTTTATTTGATAATTTTTTATTTAATTTTAAAAATCTAAAAATTTTGAAATTTAAATTTATAATTTATAAATTTCTCAATCTCTCATTAAATTTTTTTTTTCATTCTCTTCTTAAAAAACTAATTTATATATTTTAAATAATAAATTATTTAAACCATTTAAAATAAAAATTTTTAAGAAATATTTAAAAAATCAATTATATAATATGAATCTGAATATTCTCAAAAAATTTATTCTTAAAATGAAAATTAAGGATTTATTAATTT